>ML104172.1:21517-52782 GCA_003697995.1 Taxidea taxus jeffersonii
ATTATATATATATATATATATATATATATATATATGTGTGTGTGTGTGTGTGTGTGTGTGTGTGTATACATATATATATGCATATGTATACACACACATACATATATGTATAGGTGGAGAGGTAAAGAAGAAGCTTTACTTTGGGAAAATATGACTCATGTAGACTTGATCTGTATGGATAGGGTAACAAAATAGAGATTATATTTCCCTTTCCAAGTCTGAGTGCTGATGGTAGTTTTAACGATGGTGGGAAAAATGACAAGGTGACAGCTTAAAAGGTGAGAAGTTCAATTTGTGCCAGATCTAGCTTTGATGGGTGGCAGTATATGCATATGCCCATGTCACTCAGGCAGGAGCAGGTATAAAGCTGGAGCACAGCTGAGAAATTATACTTTGGGATAAAGATTTGGAAACCATCTTCATACTTCATACATATGGTGGAAGCAAGTAAGTGAAGAAGTAGCAGAGTACAGATTTCAATCCTAGGCCTCAGAGGAATAAACTATTAGCTAGAAGAAAAGATTAAAAACAGGACCTCAAATGCCTAGGCATGAAAAGGTGTCCATGAGAAAGGAGAGTTAGATGTTATCAATGGAAACTTACAGATTTAGGAGGTTTGAGATCACTCGGTTTTGCAGAAAAGTTTGGAGATTTTTGCCAAGTGTTATATGAAGGGCTTTACTTCATTCTTGTATATGTTTATGTAGGAAATCCTGCCTATTTCCTCCAAAAATTCTCACAGGAAAGGTTTCTCTTAGGTCAAAGTGAGGTTGATTCTGATTGCTCTTTGCATTTAGGCTGTGACATGCTCATGTAAGTAACAATATATCATATCCTTCACAAGGAAGTTGCTAAAAACATTTGATGATTGATTAAATTTGCTACAACATTTATTTAACATCTGCATTTCTCCTTGGTCTTACAGGAGACAAGAAGTGAATAAATCGTGGTTCTTGCTCTCCACTAGCTCACAGTCTAGTTGCACCAAGAAATATACCTAACAATAAAGCAAAGCTGGATAGGTCATTTTATTGATTATAAATAGGAAAAGTGTCCCCTGGATATATTATGGGGAAAGAAATATGTCAGATGGATTGAGGAAAATCTCAGAATTAATGGGAAGCTAAAGAACCGGATGAGAGCACTGAGAGTCACCAAGGCCAGAAAGAAGACTAAGAGGCAAGAACCACCACAGAGTAGTGATAGCAAGGTCTGGTGAAGCTGTATCTGTCTAGTAAAATGACCACTTTCTCTGCAGGGAAGAAGGATAATATTGGCCTAACATGGATCGAGTGCCTTTAGAAAGAAGAGTGAAATGAAAAACTCATCATTTTAATAATTGAATTCATCATTCCAAGAATAGAATAGACCATTAGAAAGGGTCAGTGGATGTTGGGCAGCAAAATAACAAGTCTTCAGGTAATTAGAATCATAATTAATGCACAAAGAAAATGCCCAGAGAGGGCCTAGAAGAAAGCACCTGTCCCATTAAAGAAGGATTCAATAACCATTGGAACAGAATGATCCAGACAGTTGATGATCCAACCAGCTTTGGCCAACGACCATTATACTGTTGACACAATGTGTTTAAAAATCTAAGATGGTGGAATGAAGGCTATGTATGCATGCACCCAGCATGGACTCATGCGCTAAATTTGATCTAGCCACTGCTCCTGATGCCAAATATCCAAATAGCCAGCCACAGAGATCTAAAGTGATGACAAGAGATGAAAGTTAGGCCCAGATGTGCCACCATCCCTCAGGGAGATTAAAACAGCCACTTAGTATCAGGTTGATTACATTGTACTCTTCTACTCTAGAAGGTGCTATTATTAATCATGATCAAAATGGACACACATTCCAAGTATGGGTTTGCTGTACTTTTTATGGTAGGCTTACAGTGTTTGAGCCATCAGCACGAAATTCCACCAAACGTTGCCCCAGATACGTAAAGAAATCCCTTTACAGAAAAGGAATCATGGTGGTGAGTATATCACCAGAGACATGACCATGGATCAAATATCATACCATCCAGAAACTGATGGTTTGATAGAGTGATGGAAGAACCGTTTGAAGGCAGAAATGAGATAACAATTAGGAGATGATTCCATTCATGGATAGGACAATGTCTTTCACATGCAGAATTCATTCCAAATATGCAGCCCGTATATGCTATGCCTTCAATAAATAGAACACATGATCTAGAAGCCATGAGCTAGAAGTGAAAGAGTCCCCACTTGGGGAATTTGTGCTTCTCATTCTTGAAACTCTGGAGTTTATAAGTTTACTGGTCTAGTTCACAAAAAGGAAATGCCTTCACAAGGGAGTAAAAGAAGAGTCTCATTAAGCTTTAAGCTAAGGTTGTTACCAGGTCAGATAAGAGTCCCCCTGTCAAGAGATCTGCAGAGAAGGAAAGGAATAGCCAGACTATCAGAAGCAATGCATTTTGATCAATAACTGATAAGGTTACTTTTAAACAATGGGGGCATATGTTTGGTACTTGGGTAACCCACTGTTATTCCTTTGTCCAATTTTATTGATAAATGGACATGAGCAGCAGCCATGGGTATAGGAGATTCAGACTCCTCAGGACTGAAGTCTGGATCATCTCCAGTCAAGTAATCTAGACCAACATAGATGGTAGCCATGAGTCAGGGAAATGGGTAGCAGAGGTTAGTAGAGGAAGGAGACAAGGAGTATCAGTTGCAGTCTTGATAACAATTATAGAAATGGACCAGTAAGGCATCCCACTAACGTTTCTCGGGCAAGTTTCCCCCAGAAGAAAGACCTATCATAATCCTGGAGAAAGTGTTCCTAGAATTTACCATTGGGTTAATGGGACCTGAGAATGGAACCTGAGAAACTCAATGGGTGGCCTATAATAAATGTGGAGGCACTCATTCCCTCAACTGCTGGGAGCCTCAGCCTCAGCCTCAGAACCTTTAAAGGTTCTCAGATGTGTCCTCTGGTTATTGACAGAAAAGAACATTGTCACCCAAGGTCACCTCCCCTTCCCATGGACAGCCCAAACCCCATCGCTGTTTGACGAATAGAAAATAAAGAGCCAACTCTCAGGAACCATTGCAGTTCCAGTTTTCTTTAGGACCCAAAGAGGTTTGGTGTGATAGCATCACAATTCAATTCCTCCCTCTGTCATTCTTGTCTGTGATTCCATCCCACTCCTGAGAGCATGCCTCAATAAACATCTAATATGGAAACCTCAGGCTCAAAATTTATTTCCCAGGAAACCCAAGTTAAGACAAGTTTCTATTTAGATTAAAAAATATGTTAAAAAACAGATAAATTCTGGAAAAGTTCATTATAAGAGTCATTCTACTGACAAGTGATACATATTTTTCTTAGATTATGAATATGCTCAAGGTTACAGAATCAAGATGCAATTTGCTCCCTCAATCAAAAGACCTAAAACTGCATTTAGGGTATTTTGCCCCATATGGTAGTGGCCATCTTGATGAGATATCTGGTCGAGGGTATTAAAATACTCCTGACTGTGAGTATTTAAAAAGATTAATATTTTAAGTCACACAGGAAAGAAATGAGAAAAATTATTATTTTGCCTGATTCTTAAAGCCAATGCATAAAGACAAATTTTAAGAAAAATAAAATTAGAGTAGAAATAAATTGTTAGCATAAACATTTCCTTCTAAATCTCCCTTAATCCTTATACTGGATTCAAACTGCTTTCAGCATTAATATACTTAGGTTTTTCACCAAAATCCCTCTAGACAGCCTTCATCAGCTGCCAATATGTCTCCATCACAGACCCAAGTAGTCTGTTCATTCTGATTAGACTGTTGGAGCTAATTTAAAATATGGCCTTTGTTATGTCTATAGCAGCCTAATCAGCTAGGAAGATTCTCTGACACCCTGGCATCCAATCCGTCTCCATGTCGTTGAAGCAGAAAGACAAAGATTATGGCCATCAAAGTATATCTTCAGGCAGAGATATACCTCTCCAAACCAGTGCCTAGTTAAAACTGTCATGTTTTAAAATTACTGCAAAACTATTCAGATTTTTGATAGAAATTCCAGGAAGCTTAGAAGTGTCTCAGTTGTTTTATCTTGCCTAGGTCTCATTTCCCCAACTAGAGGGTACGCTCCTTGAAGGAAGAGATCATATTCTTTTCAATGTTCCCAGCAGTATCTTATAGATAGAATGGTTTTAGATAGAATTTGTGTAACAAAGTAATTTATTGGGAAAGTTTCCTGTTTCTGATGCTGTCTCACCAGAGCACTCACTTTGGACTAGATGCAATATTAGATTCTTTATATATGTCTCATCTTATTTATCCCCCACAAGCTTAGGAGTGAAGCATTTTCAGTGTTATCCCCCATTGAGACAACCAAAGCACAGAAAGGTTAAATAATTTGTCTATATATATATATATATCAGTTGGTGGCAAAAGTGGTATTTAAATAGAGGCTCTCTACCTCCAAAGCCCAGAATTTTATCTTCCTACTTCTCAAAGATAGCAGAACTCTCAGAAGATTATCTGAGTGTTAGGGGGTCCCCCTGGGTACAACACAAGTGAGGGAACCGAGTTTCATTCCTGGCACCTCAGGTGGAAAATGATTTTGATCAGGAAATAACAAGGATTATAAACTTAGCCCTTCTGCTGATATATTTGTTAATTCAACAAAAACATAAATGTTAGCCATCCCTGATTTCCACCTTCTCTACTTCACCTTCAGGTGTTTTTCTCTCATGTAAAGCTTGCTCTAATCCTTGGAGGTAGAATGATATGCTGCAAAGAACATGAACCTTGGAATTAAACTACCCTGGTTCCCTTTCTGACTCTACCATAGACTGTCTGTGCGCTTGGACATAGTATTTAAAATATTCAAATTTAGTTTTCAGTAAAATGAAGACAATAATCCCTACCACATAAAGTTCTTTTGATGATTAAGTGACATGACAAACATAAAACTCAGGGTCCATGGAATATACTCAATAATTGTAAATTCCCTTTTCCCTGCTTTGACTGCTTTATTTTCCTAATGAGGGGATACATGTGCAATCGGCCATCAAGTCTTAAAAGTCTTTCCCTACAGCAAGGAGCAAGGAAGAGCTGCTCAAGCTAGAAATTGAAAATTTCCTATCTTCCATATGTAGAATTACTTTAATTGAGTAATTAAGAAAGGAACTCAATTACATTTAAATACTTGTCTTGATACTTTAAATACTTGCTTTAATGCTTTTGTATTTTAAAACCAATACCTTTGATGTTTTAGTACTTGTGTTTGGGGATTTTTTTAGGTTTAGAATCTGATCCCTATTTTACAGATGTTAGGGCCCATTACCTCAGATACTGTAGGTTTGCTTTTAATAGTTCTAAAATACCTAGGCCTTTATTAATCTACCATGAGTTAGAGGTACTGATTCATTTATATCACTGCCAAGCATTCTTTATCATTTTGGCATTGGTCATAGTTTTAAACTTTAGAATTGCTACAGCCTTACAGAAACAGCACTAAACCAGGAGCCATGACAACTTGGATTAACACATTGCCTCTGCTACTCTCTATCAAAAACACCTTGGACAAAGAGCTCTCTGAGATCCTCCAGTATGGTACCATTTCTCAATCCTTCTTATGCTCAGAGTCTAGCAGAGCACCTAGAATGAGGTAAAAACTACAAAAAAAAAAGTTTGTTAAATCAAGAAATATTTTAATCAATTGGACAGTCAATCAGTATAGGAACTGTAAGCTAAAGAATCAGCTGGTTACCTCGTGGTCATGCTTTTGACTGGACATATTGTAGTCAATGAAATAAGGAATGGTAATTTTACAAATTTCTAACTTCAGTTTTCAACAGTGAATTTTCAAGTTTTCAATCGAATCTCTATAAAATTCTTTCTACATTTACACCCTCATCTATTTTATTTATTTTCTTGTGAAAGACATTTCTCCAAGTTTCCAATCTTAAACAATAGACTTGGATCCAGTTCAATAGTTATATATTTTTGAATTTATTTTCTAGGCTGCATTTGACCCTTACTCATTTACAACTTTTGAAAGTTATCTTCATTTACATCATTAAAAGACAAGCTTAGAACATTCATAAATAATAGTTTTAAGCCAAAACTTATAACAGTTTTTAAAATAGAAGTGTAAATTGACTTTATAATCACTGAAATTTATAACCATAAAGTTATTTCTTTTTCATATGATTTCATTTTATATCTTGTTCCCAAATTAAAAACTAAAATTCCCAAATTAAAATGAATAGGTCCAACTGATCCTATGATAAAGTCAACTATCCATGGTTGGGTTATGGGCATTGGGAAGGTTATGTGCTATGCTGAGTGCTGTGAAATGTGTAAACCTGATGATTCACAAACCTGTACTCCTGGGGAAAATAATACATTATATGTTAATAAAAATAATTAATAGAAAGGCAACTATCCAGTCATTATACACACACAACAGGACTACTAATTATGTGTTATTCTTTTTGTTAAAATATACAGCATGCAAAAAAAATTTAAGTTATTTTTAGAATATAGCTAGCTACAACCATTTATAAAAGAAACTGTACTGAATTTTGTTTGTGAGTTTTCTATTACTGATACTTGAAGGTAAGCAAGCCATTCCTGCCATTAAGAATTTGGGCTTCCCTTCACTTCTGTGATTAGGTATATTTCACTCATGGCCAAGCAAATATGGTGAGTAACTCAGAGGATGTCCTCAAATATGTATAATTCACAATATGCCCTTCCTCACTATGGAAATTAATTAATTAGCATTATGAAATAAACAATATAAACTCCAAAAAAGTTCTTACATTTGTATCTAAACTGGAAAATGGAAAGAAATATATGAAAAGTAGAATATCTAAAATCTTAATGTATGGGAAGGGTAGCAGAATATGCTATCCCAAAATATGCTGGTTTGGTATAGAGATCATTTTAGCTACAGGCCCTTGGAAAATAGTAAATACACAGAAAAGCTTTTTCTGAATCCCTTTATCTGCCTAAAGACAGATCCTCCAAAAAGAACTCAATTGTCATAATTTCCCTCCCTGAGTTTTATCAATGAGGGAAGACTGACTCTTATTACAGGAGAGAAGAAATAGACATGACACCCACACTTTGTCAGAAACTATCATACTTCCCATATATTCTTCTAAGAACCCAATAACCTTTCTTAAAAGCCATTCACACTCCCGTAAGAGTAAGTCTACATCCTGCATCTCCTTTCTCTGTTAAGATGGTATTTCAGCCTGAATTCTAAGCAAGCATAGGGAGTTACTCATTTTCACCCAAGTATCTCCCACATATATATATATATGTGTTAATAGACTTCAGTTTTCTTTTGTTAATCTGTCTTTTATTACAAGGGTCATCCAAAAACTCAGAAGTGTATAAGGTAAATTATTTTTTTCTCCCCTACATGTAATTCCTGAAAATGTATGTTATCAACTATGAAATGCAAATTTGGCTTTCAATGTTCAGTTTCTTATAAATTTTTTAACTGCCGTAAATGCCAAAACATATAATAATTATCAGAAAATATATATTTTTAAACAACTGTCTTGAGACCTGGAGAAATCGGGTAATATGGAAGAAGATATGAATCTCACTTTTTATCAATAGTTTGAACCTAATAAATGACTTCCTGATTGATTGTGAGTCTCTGATCTGTGGAGTCCACATTTTAGTCTAAAAAAATCATAAATCTGCGTACATAAAACTAAAAGGTAGGAGCTAGAATAATTTGCATCCCAAAGGATAATGAGAGTATGAAAGCTTAGGAAACCTAATTGTCTTTTTGGACACCAATATTATTCTCTTGGTTGAACTAGCAACCTACTTTCTCCTTCTTGCAGCATATTCCCAAGTTAACCAGAATGTTGTTTTGATTTTTTATTATTTGTACCAGTAAAGTGCCATACTCAGTAATTTTCAGAGACTTTGAAATCTAGATAGGAGGAGAGAAGAAAGAAATAGAACACCAAACAATATAGGACTGAATAATAACCATAACATTTGAATCCTAGTTAGCAATTACAGAGTTTTCACCATTTAATTTAACAAAGGTATATCCTTGAATGTTAAATTGCATACTATAGAATGTTAAATTGCATACTATAGACTTCATGGCTGCAGAGGTGTGGAGAGGAAAATGTCAATATAAGTAGTACTAGTTTAGGAAACCTTCATTCAGAGTAGGTTTTTAACTGGGTCTTGAAAAAAGATAAGAGGATAGTGTTTATCTGGAATGTTTGCAGCCCCTGAAATAGCTTAACACTGGCAGAAAAATCTTGTAAAAAAAATTATTTAGGCACCAAGTTCCAATGTCTACAGTTGGGAGGACTTTTGATTCTACCTCCAGTGGAATCCATTTGGTTTTACAAAACACCAGTAAAATGAGACACATCATACACAAATATTACCCTGAGTATTAAGCTTGGATCTTGATAGAATCACATCTTGATAGGTATCAGGTTCACTTTGGGAACTTTAAAAAAAATACAGGAAACTCTTCAGAGCAACTGAAACAAATTCTACATGGGATGAAGAATTTTTGTTTTTTGTATAAACCCTAGGTAATTCTGGTGGTTGGTAAGATTTGAGAATTGTTAGACTTGAGGTTAAAGCATATTATTTTATAATTTGTCAAGAAGGTTTTCTAAGAATTGACAACAAATGATGAAATACTGGACAGCAGTTCTATAGGATTTACTGAACATGGTAGCTACACCCTTGCATTTAAATCCCTCCTGGTTCTCTCCTCTTTACAAGGCTCCATGCACTCTACAGAGGCCTTCAGGAGTGTCCAAGATGAAGGAAAATTTGAGCTTTTACTTGATAAGAAGATGGGAATCCAAAGTGTTTAAGACTGTGTTAGGGCCATTGGAAAATTGGTGTATGATTCTAAGAAGGAGGACATAAATGTATGACTAGTAGTGTAATGAATAAGAACTGACTTTACTTCAATATGATAATTCTCTTTTTTAAAAAACAGTATTTTTTAAATAAAAGGATTACAAAATAGAATGTTTTGAAAGGAATAACACAAGCACATTTACTTCTACTCTAAACAAAATACTGTTTACAAGTAGGTTGAACTTACGACTCATTCAAAATTTATGTTGAAATGTGTAGGTCTCTCTCTCTACCTCTCTACCATCTTTGTTATACCAAGGCTACCAATTGTAATGCTCATAGCTTTGTATATTGGCATTCAAATATTAAAATATTTGAAATTTTGGTATAGTAGAATTTCAAGTATCCTGGGAGTGAGAATGAAGAGTATTTGTTTAGAAAGAGACTTCAAAGACACGCACAAAAAATTATGCCAAGTAGGAAATACTTTATATTGTTCATATAAGACCATATGGTCACCATTCTTACTAGGCATATATCATGACACTTAGCTACTGATCCCAGACTTTCAGAAACCTTAAGTTCATTCTGATTTTTAAAGAAATGCTTCACAAAATAATCCTTAATATTATGTTTACAAGAAGGAAATAATATATATATACATTCATTCATTCATTTGGCATTTGCTAAGAGTCTTCTATGTGCCAGGAATTATATGCTAGAGATGCCAAGATTAAATGACACTATTAATTGCATAATCTAGAAGTAGAAATAAATGTAAACAAATATTGGCAACATACTATGACAGGTGCTTGAACAACAAGATATAGTGGTTTACCCAAAAATGAGGGGATAAATAACACTTCTTTGAGAATGTGTGGAAAGAATTAAGAGTACATGAGATATTTAAGATGTATCTATAAAGATAAGTAGATTCTGCTTATATTATCTGGAGAGAGGACAAAAGGGGATTCTAGCATAATGACATTTCATCATCAGTCTTTCTCATCCATTACTAAGGCTGAGAGGTTTTTCTTTCATCAAATGCTTCAGAACAACTTATTTGTTGCTTTTAGTGTTCACAAAATGCCCAAGCCATTAAAAATTGGATGATCTGTTCATAATGGGGTTGCTTTGGATGACAGTCAGCAACATCTTGGGCAATGAACAGATGTCTTTTCTGTTGAAGAATCCATAGGCAACATGCAGGCACCTCAACAATCCATGCACAACATGCAGTGAATGCAAGACTCTCACTTAACAGCTACATGAGCAGCAGCTAACAAGATTACTCAACACAACCGCTGGACACGTGGCAGTCAACAAAATGGCAACAGAGCATCGCAGCAATCGACTTAACTCTTTCAGAGGTTGAAAAACCACAATGACAGTGATTTTCTTGATGCCAATTTGTTGGCTTCATCCACTCTCTTTCTTTCTTCCTAGATGACACTCATTGACTAACCACACCACTCACCCCCAGATTAATGACTATTATCACCAGCAAGGGTAGGAAGACTGAGGAGTTTGCTACTCTATTTCTAGCTTATTATGATGGCATATACTCTATGTTCTGCTTCCTTCAGAGTCCTATTCTTGAACTTTGAGAACGTTTTCTTCTCTCCATAAAAAAACTGAGTCTTCTAAATATTGTTTAGAAGACTGGAAGATATGTCAGGGTTTTTCATTTGTTTGTTTTCTCTAAATGCTTGTTGTTTACAATTCTAACTGTCTTCAAGTAATGAATGACTCTGACCAATTCCAACCAGGAAGAGATTGGGACAAAATTAATATTTCTAAGTATCTCACTGTATTTGTCAGTGTACAAACTGACAAAAATGAAACCTGGGAGATCAGGGTAGAGCAGTCACTTTAGCAACTACATTTCGTATGCTTAAAACAATCCTCTAAGGTAGATGCTATCATGCATCATGTAATAGACCTAGTTGTTAAGATTTAAGTTGTGCCCTCATTACAATTAGTGGGTTGAATTCCAATCCAAGTCTTCTGACTTCAAATCTAGTGCCCTTCAAGTTTGATCTATAAAAAGAAATAACTAGAGATAGTCTAGCTTTAATTCCCACATTGCACATGCATGACTTCTTAATGCAAAAATTCAGACATATCACAGACCAAATAATAAGGATAGCTAACATTTATTAATAGCTTACTATTTAGCAGGCATTGTTAAGTACTTTAGGTGAGTTGATAGTTATTTTTACAAAAACCTTATGAGACTGGTATTGTCATCAATTCCATTTGACATCTATGTCATGTAAGGCTTATAGAACCTTCCAAAAGACCACAGAGCTAAACACGGTGGAGCCTGGGACACCTGGGTGGCTCACTCAGTTAAGAATCTGACTATTGATTTCAGTTCAGGTCATGATCTCAGGGTTGTGAGGCCGAGCTCCATGACCAGTATGGAGTCTACCTGAGACTCTCTCTTTTCTTCTCCCTCTGACCCTCTTCCTACTTATGCTCTATAAAAAATAAATAAACAAATAAACAAACAATTTTTTTTAAAAAATAAATACAATAATCAAAATTTTAAAGTGAATATATAGAATTTAGGGTATATGATATGGATTTTAGGGTAGATTAGACTCAACTAAAAAGAGATTTGCAAACTAGAGAAAAATCAAAAGCAATTATCAAGAATGAGGCAAAAATTTACAAAAAACTAGAAAATGTGAAAAATAGTTGAAAAAATATGGGAGAGTGAGATGATCTAACATAGTAAATCAGTTTCAAAAGTAGTGAAAAGAGATACAAAAAATTGATAATATGTTAGCTAAGAATTTTCTAGAACTAATAAAATATATCAAAACACAAGTACAAGAATCTCAATAAGTTCAAAGTAGAATAAAACATTTATAGTAAAAGTTCCAAATGCCAAAATAAAAGAGAACATTGTAAAAGTAGTCAGAGGCAAAGATTAACTTTAAAGGAGGAGCATTTAGACTGATGGCTTTCATCTCAACAGCACTAAAGGAAGTGGAAAAGAAATAGAGTGATAGTTGGAATGTGCTTATAGAAAAACATTTATCATGCTGTAATTCTATACTCCTCAAAATATCTCTCAAGAATAAAGGTGGAATAAAGACATTTTTCAAAAAAATAAAACTGCCACCAACATATCCACAGTGAAAACAGGTCTATAAGATGTACCTCAGAGCAAAGGAAAGTAATCCTAGTTGGAAGTTGGAAGATACACAAAAAAATAAGGAGCAAGAAAAGTGGCATATGAAGATGTAAACTAGACCAGTGACTGAATACAATGGTAATAATATCTCTAGAGTTTAGGGGTATTCTGGTGGCTCAGTTGGTTAAGCATCTGATTCTTGATTTTGGCTCAGGTCATGATTTCAGGGTTGTGAGATCTAGCCCTTCATTGGGCTCTGAGCTTAGCAGGGAGTCTGCTTGAGATTCTTTCTCTCCCTCTACTGTTTGCCCTTCTCTTTCTCTTTGTAAAACAAATAAATATATCTTCTTAAAAAATCTCTAGGGATGCCTGGATGGTTCAGTTGGTTAAGCATCTGCCTTTGCCTTTGACTCAGGTCATGATCCCAGGGTCCTGGGATAAAGCCCTTCATCAGGCTTCCTGCTCAAGGAGGGAGTCTGTTTGCCCCTCTCCTTCTGCCCCTCTCGCCACCCAACCCCCGCCCCCCACTCATGCTCTCTCTCTCAAATAAATAAAATCTCCTAAAAAATATATCTCGAGGGGCCCTGGGTGGCCAGTTATTAAGTGTCTGCCTTCAGCTCAGGTCATGATCCCAGGTCCTGGGATCAAGCCCCACATCAGGCTCCCTGATCAATAGAGAGTCTGCTTCTCCTCCCTCTGCTGCTCCCCCTGCTTGTGCTCTCTCTCTCTCTCTCTCTGTCAAATAAATAAGAAAATAAATAAATAAATAAATAAATAAAATCCTTTTAGAAATAAAAAATATATCTCTAGAGTTAAAAAGTTAAAATAAGCAAGGACAATAGCATAAATGTAAAGAAAGAAAGAAATCAAACAAAAGTTTCTATGGTCCCTAAAGTATCCCAGAGAAGGTTAAAAGTATTGGCTAAATTTGGACTTTGATCAGTTAAGGATGCCTGTGGTAGTTTAAGAATAATATTAAAAAATATAAACAGAATGTATAACTTCTAAACTAATAGTGGGAAAAGAATAAATGATCAATAATACAAAAAGTAAAATAGAAGATTAGGTAAAAACACAAATATATCAGCAGTTACATGGACTAAAAAGGAACTACATGCTTCTGTAAAAAGAGAAGATTGTCAGATTGAATTTTAAAAAGGAATCTAATATATGCTGTCAATTAGAAAAAGATCTAACATAATTCAGACAAGTTGAAAGTAAAGGATGGAAAAAATGTACTACACAAACATTAACTAAAAGGAAGCTAGTTATTATTTAATTATTATGTTAATTATGCAAAATTGACTTTAAGGTTAGAAGAATTTCTTGGGAGAAAGAGGGTCATATTAAAGACAAAAGTTATGGGGTGCCTGGGTGGCTCAGTGGGTTAAGCCTCTGCCTTCAGCCCAGGTCAGGATCTCAGGGTCCTGGGATCAAGCCCCACATCTCTGCTCAGCAGGGAGCCTGCTACCCCCTCTGTCTCTGCCTGCCTCTCTGCCTACTTGTGATCTCTCTATCAAGTAAATAAATAAAATCTTTGAAAAAAAAATAAATAAATAAAGACAAAAGTTACAATTTAAATATATATGCATATATTTACATATATAATTTTGTGTCTGCTTAAAATATGACCTCAAGATGCATGACACAAAAACTGAATTATAAAGAGAAATGAATAGCTCTGCAATTATTGTAGGAGATTTCAAGTTTTCTCATAATTGATATTAAAAATTCAGTCAAAAGTTTTACAGAATAATTCAGTTTTGATACATACAGAATATCATATCCATCAAATACAAAATAATTTCTTTAAACACACAGGGAACATTTGCAAAATTGACTATATAATGGGCCATAAAAAAGTTTAAACAAATTTCAAAGGACTGAAATCATACATGACATATCTTATTGCCTCAGTGTACTTAAGTTAGAAACTAGATACAACAACAAAGCATATAAGCAAAAAAAGAGGGAATAAACTAACACATTTAGTATTTAATATAATCTGTGGGTAAAAGAAGAAGTTGGAAAGAAAACTTAGAACATTTTAACTGAATGATAAAAATCTTAAATACCAAATATGTAGGGTGTAGTTAAAGCTGTAATTTAGGAAACTTCTAGTCTTAAGTATTTATATTAAAAAGCTCAAAGGATATGGGGCACCTGGGTGGTGCAGTTGGTTAAGCATCTGACTCTTGGTTTTGGCTCAGGTTGTGATCTCAGGTGCTTGAGATGGAGCCCCAAGCAGGCCTCTGTGCTAAGCATGGAACCTGCTTGAGTTTCTCTCTCTCACTGTCGCTACCCCCTTCTAAAATAAATTAATAAATAAATTTTTTTTAGCTGAAAAGGATAAAAATTATTGAGTCAAATATCCATCTAAAAATAGAATACTTTTTAAATGTATAAAAAAGGAGAAAGAAAGTTCAAAGAAAGTAGAAGAAAGGAAATAATGTCATTAACAGCAGCAATTAATAAAAGAGAAAATACATCCACAAAAAATAAAATAAATAAAGCAGAAAACACACATGTAATAGAGAGGATCAACAATAGAGGAAGTTGGTTCCTTAAAAAAACAAATAAACCAACAGCAACAGCAAAAAACAACATACAAACATCTGTACAGACTAACCAAGAAAGGCTTAGAAGTCATATGTAAATAGAGGATCCAAAAAAATCCATAATATCCAGAGACTTAAGCAAGTTTACTGGATACAAAATGATCTATAAAACTCTGTTACACTTCCATGTTCCACCAACAAATGGGGGAAAAAAAAGAAAGAAAATAAAGATACTATTTAAATCACATCAACAATATTAAGAAACTATTTATAAATATAACCAACTATTTATAAATATAACCAATATAAATATAACCAACCTCGGTTATATTTATAAATGCACAAAATTCTATAGAGAAATTAAAATACTTGTGAGAGATGCCACAGTGCATATAAATAAGTGGAGAGATATTTATGATCATGAATTAGAAGAATTGATAATGTTCAGAGGTCAAATCTTCCAATGGGTCTTCTATTGATTTATAGATTTGACATAATCCTATCCCAAATTTTAATGTAGAGTTGGGGGAGTACATTACACAGCTGTTTTAGGTAAAACACTGTGCTACTGATGCTAGAGTAGACACATAGACCAATGGAATTGAATATAGAGAGGTCAGAAAAGGACATAAACATTTGTAGAAACTTCATACATTTTGATATTTAAAAATCCAGAAGAATTTATATATATAAATTTTTGTATTTCTATATATTTATATATAGCATTTATATATAAATTATATATATTATTAGGCTTATGTATATATAAAAGCACCAACCACAAGAAAAAGAAAAAAGTCTTTTTTAAAGATAACTCTGAAGAAGGTGAGGTAGAAGAGGCTATTCAGAAAGTGGGAAGAGACACAGAGAAAGCAATGTGGTATACTGGTGATGAGAGGGAGATTTTGAAATGGAGAGGAGAATGAGAATTGCATTATCAATTTTTTCTAGTCAAAATATTTATTGTTTTTAAGTTGGGTTAAATGGTAATGCAAATACTATGAACCTGCCTTATGTTTCTAATGTATTCTGTTTTACCCGAAATTTTATAAAACTATACATGACCGAGTTTCTTTTTTGATGCATACTATAAAATCTCAGATTTAATTGCATACTCTTTGAAACAAATTCTTTCCTTGGCCATGACTATTATAGACTTGAAAAGAGAACCATAGCACTCATATCAACCGGACCCTGGTTCTAAACATAAATATGTTTAACATAAATACATAGGAACATAAATACATAATACATGTTCTAAACATAAATACACAGGAAGAAGAGAGAGAAGAGGGAAGGGACTAGGGAGAGAAAACAGGTTTATTCCATTTAAGAGGGAAATGATGGGCTTTTCAATGAATGGTGATAAGAAAATTGTATTTCCTACCTCATACTATATTTTCTTTTTTACAGTGTTGTACAATCACCACCTTTACTAAATTCGAAAGCATTTTCACCAGCCCCAAAGAAAACCTCATACTCAATAAGCAGTCATTCTTCATTTCCCCCCAACATCACCTCCTGGAAACCACCTATCTGCTTTCTGTCTCTATGGCTTTACTTATCCTGGTTATTTCATATACATGGAGTTATGCAGTAGGTGACTTTTTGTGCCTGGCTGTTTTCACTTAACATGTTTTCAAAGTTCATCCATGTTGTATGCTGAATTACTTTTTAATGGCTGAACAACTCTTTTGTATGTATATATCATATTTGGTCTATCTACTCCTTTGTTGGGGGACATTTGGCATGTTTCTCCCAGTGGCTCTCCTGAGAAAGAGAGGGGAAACCTTCTATCAAAATTTGGAACTGGGATTTCTGAGAATTTGTAACAGAGAAATCCATGTTCTCTGCAGCTGGGCTTGACCTAACCTATGAAATCATAAAGAAAAACAATTGCTTTATTATTTTAATTCAATGACTGTTGGCTTAAATGATTTTCTGCAAACCCACAGGAAACTTAACCACCATCCTCAACTTTGCTTTTAAGGCAAATTGTGCTTTTGCATTACAAATAACAGGCTTAATAAATGATTGTTGGGACACAAACTGTTGGTGCATTGAGTAAACAAACTATTTCTTTCCAGTTTGTGAAGCTACAAATCTTCCACTATTTCTGTAATTGGAGCTGGTTGCTGGGGAAGCCACTGTACTATCACCTAGGTGTCACTATGGCTAATTATTAAAATGAATCCAAGTTCATGGTATTTATCCCTATGCCACCTTTATTTCTTCTCGAAAGTGCAGAGTGAGCCTTTAGGAGATGCACTTAATTTCTGCAAGAAGTTTCAGAAGCTGTAAGAACTCTCATTCTCTCTGCACTGCTATTGCTTCCAAGGATCACCCACTGTCTGTACAAAGCAGCCATCATTTGAGATTCAGTGCAGGAGGTCCATGGAAGGTCCACACCTGACCTAGGGCAGGAGCCCAGAAAGAACAGAACCCACAGCCCTCTGCACATTGCTTGAGACTTCCGTTCAAGTTTCCCAAAGCTGCCTCGAGCACCCCACTTCCTCATGGCCCACTGGTTTTCATTTAAGGATGGAGAACCAAGCCTTACAGTAATGCCTAGGCCAGTGCCACTCCACCTGGGGTCCTCAAACAAGTGCTGGTCTAGGAACAGTCGCTGGTCAATGACAACAGAAATACAAAGATTGAGAGCTGGCGTTGAAAACCTTTTATAATCCATTGACATTGCTGCCCAAGGTTGCATCCAAGCACATAATCAGTAAACTTGTTTCTTGAAGCAGGGAATATCCAGTTTGGATGTTGTCAGGCTCGTCTGGTAGAGCTCCACGTGAGGTGAGCGGCCAGCTAGTCAGGCACTGTGAGACCACGTATTGGTCTATAAGAGATTGAAGTACAAAAACATATTTTTAAGAGCTGGTTCTTCACCATAGTTTTAAAAGTTTTGGTTTAAGCTGCTGAGAATGGGCTGAGACTTCTATGGAGACGGTCCTGATTTCTATACAACCTCAGACTACTTTTCATCTCATACTTGAAATCAGGTCCTAGGGTAAGATGTGTCGGGGACCAGCTTGGAGAAGATTCCACTACGATCTGCCTCTTCAAGGGACTGCAGAGCACTCTCCTTCTATGCAGCCAAGCAGAAATTGCGTGCTGACTGCACTGATGTCCAAAAAAAAAGCCACACAGGGACATCTAGTGGCAATGGGAAATCACCGAAATGTTCCAGAAGAGGCCAAGAATTTCCAAACCACGAGCTGCTTGGGCGCTCTTGGTTCACTTACTGAACTTTACTCCTACCCTAGCAAATGAATCACTGCTTTGAAGGCAAGCAGAAGTCAGAAGGATTTGCAGCCCCCCGAAATGGAGCCCCTGGAATCTTCACCTAGTAAGTAAAGCCAAATGAAGCAAAGAGGGAAGACAACAGATAGATTCTCCAGGCCAGCACATGGAGGAGAGTATATGGATGGGAGACCCTCCTTTTGTGGGTAGTTCCTTCCATCCTCTCTTTCTAGTTGTAAAACAGACCTGACCCTTGAGAGGCAGAGAAGACACGAAGCTTCAAAATAAAATGAATACATTGAAAACAGTCCTCCAAACTTGCTGATCTCTAAATGAGCATCAGCAGAACTCTTAATGAGAGTTACCCATGAGCTTCACAGCAAGATGACAAAGCCAAATCAAAGCCCACCACCCAGGTTGATAAAACAAAGCCTTCAGAAGAGTCAGGCTGCTCCTGGTCTTTGACAGTAGAACAGAAGCAGAAATGGAGATGTCGCATCAGAGATTCATTGTCAAAAGCTGACCCTTTCACAGGCGGACAGATGTGCAAATAGATTAGGTCTAAATTAGCTGATAAAAATCATAGTGGATTTTATTACGAGAAAAATATTGAAAGTCTGCAACCACTGATTTTTTCCCTCTTCTCCGTGTAGCTAGATCAAAAGTACAGCCGTAATCTCAAAGACCTCCCTTTGACCCACCTTCCCCCAACCTCTAAGACAAGAAAACTCTTAAATTTGCCCATTCATGCTCATCAACCCTCCTCTTGAGTACAATCATCCATTGCAGGCAAACTCTTACTGCAGTTCCCAGTGGTTGTTCAAACAACCAGCAAGAACCTTTCTCTTTCCAAGGTTCTCCTCTTCCTCCAAATGAAATTTGGGCACATGAAGATGTTCATACTGGGGAGGTGGTCCCCAGTCCCTGTGCTGTATTTCTCTCCTAGTTCCTGCTTCTCTGAGCTGTAATGGTTTCTTCTGCTCTCTGACCTCTGACTGTCCTCTCTAAATCCAGTCTGATGGGTACACATGGTGAAATCCCCAGTCTGTTCTCCCAACACACTTAGTGTCTGGTAATGTCTCCCATTCCCACCCAACTTCTGTCCCTTCCCAGTCTTTATCTCTACTATCCACCTGCCCCTGCAGTCTCCACTGTGGCCATCACCAGAGTCCAGCCTCACTGCAGGACTTCTGTGATAGGACCACCCATTATCAGATTGCCCACCCGGAACATGTCAGAACCTCAGGAAACAGTCTATGAAAGCAAACCAGGAGAAACTCAGGGTCTTATTTCTGGGCCTCTCCCTTCCAAAGAACATGACACTGACCGTATCTACTCTCATATCGCCCTAGAGCCTCTGTTGGATGCACTCCTTTCAGAGTTCATGATGAAAAGGAGGGCATGGGGCACATGAGTGATTCAGTCATTTGAGCATCTGACTCTTGATTTCAGCTCAGGTCATGATCTCAGGGTTGTGAGATGGAGCCCTGTCTCATGTTCTCGGCTCAGCAGAGAGTCTGCTTGGGATTTCTCTCTCCCTCTCTCCTTCTCCCCACTCATGCACTTGCTCATCCTCTCTTCCCCTCTCTCAAATAAATAAACAAATAAATAAATAAAATCTTTAAAAAGAGAGAGAGAGAAGCAGGGCATATTAGTTTCTTAGAATTCCTGTGGCAAATTATCATAAAGTGAAACAATGGAAGTTTATTCTTTCCCAGTTCTGGAGATCAGAAGTCTGAAATCAATTTGTGGGCAGGGTTGGAAGCTCTGAGGGAGAATCTATTCTATGACTCTCCTCACTTCTGATGGCTACCAGCAAACCTTGGCATTCCTTGGTATGGAGGTATAGAATTCTAGTCTGCCTCCCTCTTCCCATTACCTTCTTCTCTCTGTGTGTCTGCTTCTGTTCCCTTGCTCTTCCCTTATGAGGATTTGGTGTTGGATTTAGGGCCCATCCTAATTCAGAATAATCTCAAGTCAAGATCCTTAATTTAATTACATCTGCAAAGAACTGTGGTCCTTATAAGATCATGTTTATAGGTTCCCAGGGTGAGGACTTGTACACATCTTGTTGGGGGGAAACTATTAAACCAATTACATGGGACATAGTTCTCACTGGGGCCATATCTTCTCACAAAGGCCAAGGGTGTGTAGGTCCCTTCAGGGGACCCCAGTAGCATCCCATTCCTAGACAAGTTCTGCAGGAACCCCCTTCTTTTTGTACTAGAAGCATTTCTGCTTCTCATCCCTCTTCAATGAAGAATTCTTCTATGTTGTATCTTCTGCCTTTCCTACTTCTAGGTCTCTTAGCTCTAGAAGGTATCTACTCTCCTCTTTCCTGGGGTGATAAAGTCTCAGGGCATACACTAAGGGGAAAAAAACTGTGTGGTTTAAGAGAGATAAATTGTTTGTAAATGTATCTGAAAAATATTATCTCCATTATATATGTACAGTTGCACACAGAGTCTGTTATATTAAGATTTTGTTCCTGGGGGTAACATCTTAACAAAAACTTCAAAGGAAAAATCCAGTGTGGAAAAGAATATAAAATTTTACTATGGATAAAAATGCTAATCATAAATACACCTCAGCTTGTATATATAATCTTCTTCTTAGAGTACAAAATATTTTTTCCTTCAGCTGCTCATTTATTTTTTTCAATTTTAGTTCCGTATAGCTAACATGCAGTGCTATATTAGTTTCAGGTGTGCAATATAGTAATTCAACAATTCTGTATATTACTCAGGGATCATCAGTGTACAGAGTACTTTTAAAGTATTCATTCAACAGACTGTATCTAATTTATTTAGAATTTGATAAAGCTATAGTTCTAAGTTTTGGAAGAACTTGCTCATCTCTACCCTCTATGTTTTAATGTTTTATTCTAAAATGTTTCAAACATAAATCAAAGTAGAGAGAACAGTATAGTAATTCTCCATGAACCTATCACTCAGCTTCAACACTTCAAAACTCAAGACCAGGATACCTGGGTGGTGGCTCAGTCAGTTAAGCATCTGCCTTTGGCTCAGGTCATGATCTCAGGGTCCTGGGATCAAGCCCCACATTGGCATCCCTGCTAAGCAGGGAACCTGTTTCTCCCTCTTTCTTTGCCCCTCCCCCCTGCTCGCTCGCACACGCTCTCTCTCTCTCTCTCAAATAAAGTCTTTTTAAAAAATGTTCTTTGATATCAAATATATAATTATGTTCACATTTCTCAAAATTAGAGACTGTAGAGACTCATGCTGGCTTTTCTGGTCCAGCTTCATAGGAGGTGTCATACACTACCCTCAGGGATAAGTTATCCCTAGTTGTCTTCTTTTGTGATTTTAGTAGCCATTAATAATCATTATTTAGATCTATATAAATAATAATCATTATTTAGATCCTGGTAAGGTATTGAAAAGAGGGGCACCTGGGTGGTTCAGTCAGTTAAGTGGCAGCCTTCAGCTCAGGTCATGATCCCAGGATCCTGGGATTGAGCCCTGCATTGGGCTCCCTGCTAGGTGGGGAAGTCTGCCTCTCCCCTTCCATCTGCCTCTCCACTAGTTCATGCACTTTTTCACTCTCTCTCTCACAAATAAAAAAATCTTTTTTAAAAAAGAGAGAAAAGATCAATTATTTCTTCAATTATTAACTAGTATGCTTCTACAAAGAGACATTTCCCTCTCAACAGCAACTGCTTAGGTTGAGGTACAGTTTGTAAAAGAGGCAAGATAAATGTGTTCTTGTTCTTTATTTTTTAAGTTTTCACAAAGAATAAGACCCATAACATCCTTAAACAAGATAATATACATGTATATATGGTCTCCTCTGTGCATTATATATGTAACAGGTATATATGTACATATATTTACATGTATGTATTTGTAAGCATTTTCTCAACTTGTGGATTTAAACACCTTGGATGTCTTACAATTTACTGCAATCATCGTTCTTACTGATACTGAGGTCATCCTTTGTCTTTAACATGGGAGTCTATTCATTTAGACCCCTGAGTCCTTTTGAGATGACACTAGTAGTCTTGAATAACATCCTTATTTTCTGATGTGACAAGTTACATATACCAGGTTCATCTCACGTTTCCTGCATCTGTTAGTTCTTTTCAGTGAACATAGATAGAAAATGAGGTTATATGTGTTTTGTTCTAGATGAAGCACATCCTAATTCATACTAATACTTCCAACTCAAAATCAGGACTACTAACTGATTTACTAACTGATTTCATATTGCTTCCATGCCCCCAAATCCTGATTTTCAGTGATGCCAATGTGATTACTCATTTGCTTTATTTCACACTAGTTCTCACACATAAAGGTCTCAGAATAATATTAACACTACCACCAATTAAACCATGATGGAAAAGAAGATTTTGTTTGTTTGTTTTGTATGTTCTTTGGTCCCCCTAAGGATGTAAGGTCAATCTATGATTTAAAGTCACCTGGAATAGCTCCTCTATGCCTCAACAGGATATGCCTTAAGGTTTCTTCTTCCTTTGGCTTTCAATGTTTAGGAATTGCTCTTTGTGTTTACTTTTATTTTATTATTATGTAAAATATTTGCATTTCCAAAGTCACATCTTCTAAACAAGGTTTTTAAAGAAAAAAAGAATAGTTTCTATCCTTCTCCCTTCCACTTTGCTCTGTCCTTCCCCTATAATCAACATTTTTTTGAGCCTTATGGTTTGTCTTTTTATTAATTTTTAAAATATAAGCACACAGGCATGCATGTGCATGTGAGTGTGTGCACATACACACATTCTTACATCCTGGAGATTATTGCATAGTTACCACGGAAATTTTCTCATTCTTTTCTATAGCTGCATAATAATCCATATGTATCATAAATTATTCAGCTATTCCTTATTGGCTAATATTTCGATTACTTGCAGCATTTTGCCATTACAAAAAGGCTTCCATGAATAGCCTTGTTCACAAGTACTTTCATATTTTTGCCTGCATATCTTTGGGATGGATTCCTAAAAATGGGTATCTATGTAATGTTTTTAATTCACATTTTGAAATATAATTTAAAATTCTAACTTAGAATTCTAAATACAATGGTTACTGTTGTCATTTTTGGTAAAGGGTTTGGGGTGATTTTTTAATTCATGAATTTAAAATTCACTTGTGTGGCAGAGCAATGAGAAGTTGTGATTTTTCTAGTGGAACAATATACTATTTCTCCATAAAATAGTAATAAATTTAAAACCATCAAAGAAACTAGGAGCAATTTTAAAAGCAATAACCATGACTATATTATATGCATGCAATATAAAATCACCACCATGAGCATAAATGTCCCAGGAAAAAACAAAGATGTTAAATTAGATCTCATCAACTGTTTCTGAGTCTCCCATTTGCTTTCATTTAGCCACAGCTTATTCTTCTCTGGTTAGTGTAAACTACCAGGAGTGATTACACATTAATGGTTTTAACCACTGTTTCTGACAAGTGAATGATTTAACAGTGTTACACCAGAAGGGTCATGATTTCTGTCTATCAAATCTAAGCAAAATGAAACTCTTCTAGCCAAAAATCCTTTAAAACTTCAATATCCCTCATGGTAACATCAAGAGTACCAATCTCAGGAAGAAAATTCAACTACCAAGGAGCACA
Source organism: Taxidea taxus jeffersonii (assembly GCA_003697995.1). NCBI lineage: Eukaryota > Metazoa > Chordata > Mammalia > Carnivora > Mustelidae > Taxidea > Taxidea taxus. The sequence continues at coordinate 44,934 of ML104172.1, forward strand.
CACCCAGGTGCAGAATGTGCTGGTTAGAAGCCATGCTTTCACACAAGTCAATTAACAGTATATCAATCCTTTAACAATTCAGCAAATGCTTAAAAGATCACCAAATATCCCAGTATAATCCATACCATGTAGGACATAAGAATTTGGAACAAAAACAGATAACTTTGTTCAAGTGTAAGAGGGTAAATGTTGAAATAAAGTTTTCTTAGTCACTTTGATTAAATCCAGGCACCAGCCATTAGTGGAAAAGAACTAGGGAAATTTCTGTACCCATTTATATCTTTTTGATTCAGTTATATAGATCAGGGACTAACACACTATTTCAGTAAAAATATTCAGACTGTGTGAACTAAAAGGCAAATTCAACTATGTTGTGTAGGTACCTTTTTAATAAAAAGAGAGAGATTTTTTTTCTCTTTTTTTTACATTTTTTCACATTTTTTACTAATGAAATTCAAAAGATAACAATAATAATGGGGCACAATTTTGTTTTTGTAATTCAGATATACTAGGGAGAAGAATGGAATTTTCTTCAAAGGTTACCATTTTGTTTACTTGGGGTTCAGGGTTAGTGTGTCCAATCATCAAATTCAGTGCAAATGTTCATTAGTTTAAAAAAAATTAGCTTATGGGCCAAACGATATCAAGTAGCAGGTCAGACATGGCCCATGGGCCATAGTAGACTGAACTCTGGCATGGATAATTCCCATTATAGCATAGGTTCAGTAAGTTCAACATCCTTTTGCTTTCTTTTTGCCTTCTGTACTAGCCCTAAATCAAAGGGTCCCCACTACAATGAAAACTCTGCAAGGCAAAGATCTTCATTTGTCTATCACTGATGTATACCAAGCACCTAGAACACTGCCTGGCACACAGGAGGCCCTCAGTGAATGTTTCTTTCATAAAGCAATGAATAAAACACTTTCTGCTTTTTGACATATAGATATTTGGACTAGAGGGAAATCACTCACTCTTAGAGTCAGCATTCTGGGAGCCAAGAATTCAAAATACCAAGGAATCCTATTTCACTTACTTCTGGGCATTCTACTTGTTTGTCCCACAAATACTCACTGCAACTAGTGATTAGTGTACTGAAATGATAGCATGTTTCATGTATGAAGAAATTTAATAGAAGGAAACCTTAAAAGGGCAAGGGGGGGGTTGGTTCATGTGACATCACACTGGTTATTCAGAGAAAATTAATTTAAAGATGAATTCTTCAAAGACATTGAGCCACAAAATGCTGTTGAACTCACAAACTTATCTTCGAGCTCATTAATAGAGGCTATAAGCTTTCTACTCTAATTATTCCTACATCTTGTTACTCATATTTTATTACTGGAAAAAAAGAGGAGCCCAACACTTGCCTTCAGAACAAACAGAACTTCTAGAGTGAGAGAATATTTCAAATGTTTTTCTAATTCAATCTATTTCTTTTAAATGTGAAAAAATGAAGAGAGCAAGAGTAGGTCATGTGCAAGTGTGTTTCATGCAAGTTAGTAGCAAAACTATTGTTGGAACCAATCCTTGGTCCTCAAGTCTAATGATATGGACATGAGATGTGAGCTACAAGGAAAAAGTAAATTACATCCCAGTAGTTATCAAGTTTATAGATTTAGTAGAGAAGAATTTAGCACAGCTCTTATTTTCATGCTGAATACAATGCATAGAAAGATAATATACAATCATTCCAGCAAATACTAAAACAAAGAGTTTATATTTAGGCCAATAATATTGTCTGTACTATATTCAATGCACCAATAGTCAGAAATTGATTAATTTTGGTGAAACACTTAGTTGGGAGCAGGGTGCAGATGATAATTCAAGAGAACAGACTGGGCACAGTTTGGGAACCAACTTGATTATGGAGGCAATAAGGCTATCCAAATATTTGTTCCTTGTCCCATCTGTCTCCCTATGAAGCACATTGCAAATGAGAGGGAGAAGGCCAAGTTCACATACCAAGTACTGCATTTTTTATTTAGTTATAACTATTGCTATCATACTGAGTATATAACAGATTACCACTAATCTGGTAAAATCACGACACAGTAGAATGAGCACTGTTTTAATGTAGAGTTTATAAAATGCTTTACATGTGTTCCAAATGAACCTCATAATACCATCACAAATGGGCAGATGTGGTAGATTGATTGGATAAATAGCCTAAATTCTTTCCCTCTCCATGCACCCATGCCCCTTCACCATGTGAGTTTGCAGTTCTTGCTTGTGAGGTTGAGTCTGTTTCCTAGCACTTTAATTCTCTGCAATTCTCACTTTAATTCATATGACCTCTCTTTTGACCAATACCATGTTAGCTGATGGGATGTATGCAGAATCTTAAAAAGATGTTTACACATTTTCATTTCTTCCATGGCTCTTTGCGGTGGCCATGATGAACACAACAGGTTAGCCTACTGGAGCAAGAGTCAGCAAACTTTTTCTGAAAAAGACCCCCCAATCGCAAATTTTTTTTTGGTTTTCTGAGTCAGGGGGTCTCTACTCCAAGTCTTCAACTACTCCACTTGGCCATGGTGACACAAAAGTTGCCTCAGTAGATAAGAAAATCAATGAGCACAACTGTGTCCCAATAAAATATTCTTTATAAAACCAGGCCATGGGCTAGATTTGGCTGAAGAGCCATAGTTTGCGAACCCATGTATTAAAGGATCAGCCAAATGGAATAGAGATGAGTTGCCCTAGTAATCCTAGTTGAGATTATTCGGAATTAGCCAAGCTCCAGCTGATTCCCAGCTATATAAGACAACCAGACACACGTCCAGCAGCACTGTCTGGCCAACATGTAGCTTACAGCAGACACATGAGCAATCCCCGCCAACATCAGCTCAACCCTGTGTAACCATCTGCAAAGCCACTGAGTCATGGGTGATTTGTTACATGGAATTACTGTGGCTGAAGATTATTCATACTGTAGGTAAAGTATTAATTTTGCCATTTTAGAATTAAAGATGGGGCTTAAGGAGGTTAAATACTGTGGTCATTATTTCAGGCAGCCAGAAAGTGTCAGAGCCAAGCCTCAGATCTACATGTTTTCAAATCCAACGTTCTATTCACTATACAAAACTGTTTCGAACCTTTACTTTTCTTGTGTTTGTTTGCATGGAGATAAAGATACAGATATGTACAATTTAAGCTAAAAAAAAAAATAAGAACTTCAGGCAGCTTCTAACACTTCGCTGCTTCCCCTTTGAGCTTTGAGCTATTAAAAATCATGTCACTCTGGCTTAAAGTTTGGATTATTTTCCTTGGATTGCTAATGCGCATCTCCTCCTCGTGGTGTATCATAGTCTATATTGTCCAGGTTCATATTTTCCAAAACTCCAGTCAAAGGATATAACTTAAATGGCCTACTCTTACACACAGCTCCTATTTCTCCATTTTACTGCTCCCATTTTATGCAGGGCTGTCAGGCCTTTCTGAATTAAATGTGACTTAGGGCCTGCGCGTGCTGACTGAGGGGGCTCCTAGGTTCTATAGCTCATCCGCAGTCTTGTACTTGAGCTGTCAAGTGTGAGAGATTGGTGCCAAATTCAACCCAACATAGCCCCTTCCCAGAAGTCTGCCTTTGACAACTCCTCCTTGTCAAACCCAACAGTTTACATAGGATATATAGTGAATAAAATACTCTGGAAGAAACGAATGCAGAGGGGCTGTTTCCACGGATAGCAGAAACACCTATCAGCTTCCCGCAGGGCTGACATTTCAGGCTGGCAGGGGGGAGATGATCATGGGATTTTTGTGCTGCTGTTTCGAAATGGATTGTAGCTACTCCCAAAGCAAATTGCCTCCCATCTCACCATTTGCCACCAAGAAGAGTCAGCGCAATGCAACTATGCAACTCAAAAAAACTTTTTTTTTTTTTTTTGGTATTTATAAAGTAGAACCTTCAAGTGAATGGCTTATGCAACCCTTGCAGGAATCCCAAAGCTTGAGTCTCTCTGCCTTGAAGTTGAATGCTTTAGGCACCAGAAGCTCCATGCCCTTCTCCACACCGCCTGGGAAAACATCCGGTCATAGAATCACTGAATGTGAAAGCTGGAGGGTAGGTGTTAGCAGAGCTTGGGTATTTCTGGAGGTTCCTCTAATTACGAGGAACTAAAGGTTGTACCATTCCTTTTGGAAAGTTAATCTCCTAGCTGAACCTAGCACAGATATAAGTCGTTAGCTTCTGAGACATCAAGACACAAGAGGTGGACTCAGAGCCAGAAGAGAGATCAGATGGCTAAGGAAACAGGGGAAAAGTAGGACACAAAGATATATGTTGACTGGTTCTGTCTAAGCACCCATGCTGTTGAGGGACTTGCATCAGATCAGATGGGTCTTCCTAGTTCCACCACCAAGGCTGTTCCAAGTGTAGAGATGTGGGATGCTGTAGCCAATTAACTATGAGTATATTTAATCCCATTTATGAGATAACCTCTATTTTGAAATGGAGGTATCCGATTATTTTAGTCATATGCCATTGAACATCTGATTCATCAAATCATCTTTGGTCTAACCCATGTTCATCAAGTATGCTTTTTCACCACACAAGCCTACCTGCAGTGTGGGGAGTCCAGGGCCCTAGAGTAACATTAGAACCTCTGGCAGTGTTGCCTCAGAGAAAATGAACAGAGGCTTTCTGATCATGATTTCAGCTTCCAAGTCACCTTGACCATGGAGGCAGAATGGACTGATCTGTGGGATTCAGACCACCAGACCGTGGGACTGAGTTTTGATGAGTTCCCTACCATTCTAATTCAATTGCTGTCCATTTATATTTTGGTTCTTTTTAAAAAAATTTTATTTATTTGACAGAGAGAGAGACAGCAAGAGAGGGAACACAAGCAGAGGAAGTGGGAGAGGGAGAAGCAGGCTTCTCACCCAGCAGAGAGCCCGATGCAGGGCTGGATTCCAGGACCCTGGGATCATGACCTGAGCCAGATGCTTAACTGACTCAGCCACACTACATTTTGGTTCTTGAAACTCTACGTCTCAGGACCTAATGGCACCCATACCCTGAAAGAGTAAATCTCCAAGCCTTCAAAATAGAGTGACTCATTCACTTGGCATTGATTAGATACCCTTAACCTTCTTTTAAAGTATCAAAGCCTTTAATATACATGAATCTCTTATGTCCCACCACCTTTCAACATGCCTAAGCCAAACAAATACATCTTATAAATAGATGTCCCCACTGCTAAGAAGACTCTATGTAATATCATATGATAAAGCAATAGGGATTGTGTCCTAAATAATATAGATTCAATACACATTTATGTGTATAGAGGTTAGCTGCAGAGATTTCCATAAAATCTGCCCCACCCTCCATCTGAGAATCACTGCACCCTCCCCAACAAAATTCTAAATAATGCATCAATAAGAATTACAGCTAATTATATTCTGATTTCTGCAGGAGGATCTCAACTTCCTTATGATAGAGCTGTTTTAGGGTAAGTGAGGAGAGAGCAAGGCATGAGCGAAGGGAGATAGCAAAGCATGAAGCGGTAACATGTTACTGCATCACTAAGTATCCATCCTGGTTAGTACTGGTGATGGTGCTAGTACTCACGTGGATATGTTTTGTGTACAAGGTGCATGGGTATAAATAAGTTCACGTACACGTCTGTGTGCATGAATGAGAACATACATACAAAAATAAATAAATAAATAAATAATAAATAAATAAATAAATAAAACAAAATTCTCACTTTGGGAATTCTAATTAAGTGACAGAAACATGAAAATAGCCATCATACCCCTCACAGGTAACAGTGTTTATGTAAACTGTGCACTCTCTTCCCTGTGTCTATCCAATCACAGGTTAAACTTCCTCACTGCACAGACTTTGCTCTGCAGCCCGGGCTCTCATGTGGCAGGTGGGGATTCTTTGCTGTAGGAGACACTGGACCAGTGAATATTCTGCCCCTTCATCCACCTGCTTCCATTAAAATAATTCCACAATAAATCCCCAACATCTACAGCTTCTCTTTTGAGGGAGAATATGGTTAGAAACCATTTAAAATGGTCTTTATAACTATTACTCAAACTTGGGAATTGAAGTAGGTTATCTCTGGGTGTTTTCAGTTCTTCTTAAGCATATACACATGGTTCTTATGCCTCTGAGAATATAAAATTTAAATGTCCATTTTTATCCTGATAATTGTTTAGTAGTGGCTATCAAATATTAGCAGTTGATCTATCCTAACCATTAAGATAGCCACAGTCCACTCTGTTCCTACTCTGAGAAGCACTACCAGGGAAGTAGAAATTTTAAGAAAACAATGAGAAAAGTGACCATGGTTAAATAGAGATTTCACACAAAGCTAGGAAAAACTCAACTAACTGAATCTGTATGACCGATAAGAGTACTGAAATAATTTTACACATGGAGGACAATTTATTGTTTAGAAAGTACTTTTTTAAAATACACACATAGATCATTGGACCTTCAAAAAATCTCACAAGAATTTTGAGGAAACTACAGTTCAGACAGGGTAAATAGGTTGTCCAAATCCAAAGAACAGTGTGTGTGTGTGTGTGTGTGTGTGTGTGTTTACACAGGTAAATCCAATTTTTGAATTTTGGGCTATTCACTTCTAAGTTCAAGGTCTTTTCCATTAATTACATGAGATTTTCTAAAGCCGAGACCCATGACATGCAAAGCTGCTTTTAACATTAGATAAAATAAATAAAATAAAAGGAGAGGGAGCAAGATAGCAGAGGAGTAGGTGGCCTAAATATCACTGGGTCCCAGGAGTTCACCTTGATAGTTATCAAAACACTCTGAACACCTGCAAACTCAACAGGAAATTGAAGAGAAAAATAACAGCAATTCTAGGAACAGAAAAGCGACCACTTTCTGGAAGGTAGGATGTGCAGAGACGTGAATCTGAGGCCATAAATGGGAAGACAGACCACGGGGGGATTGGGGGGAGGAGTCTGTTCCTGACAAGTGATAGAGCAGCAGAGCACAAAATTGGAACTTTCAGAAGTCTGCTCCACTGAGGGACATCGCTCCAGAGGCTAAGCAGGGATAGAGCCCTCACAGGGACAGTGTGGTCTCAGAACCCAAGGGATCACAGAAAAACCCAGCGTGTCTGAGTGCAGCAGAGCTCCCAGGTATCAGAGCAGGGAGGCCAGCAGCAGAGACAGAGCTGAGGAGTGAGCTCTCAGCTCAGGGCTACCTTAAACCATGATCCAAGGCAGTTGGGCCACTGTTCTTCAAGCAGAGACACCACAAGTGGCAGATCCAGACTCACCTTTCTCCTCCAGGAGATGAGGCAGGGAAGTGTGCTGCAGGAATCAGCTGTGTTTGGAGACTCCAAACAGGGCTGTGTGTGGCCCAGAGACCAGGGAGACAGGAGGGATTGACTGCTTTTTTCTGAGGGCACACTGAGGAGTGGGACCCCAAGAACTTGGCTCCTACAAGCTGGAGACTGGGAGGCCACCATTTTCATTCCCATCCTTCAAACCTGTATGGAAAGTGTTCAGGGAACAAAGGCTACTGAGAGCAAAACCGCACAGATTGCTCAACCAGGCCCCTGGCAAGGGCAATGCAATTCTACCTCAGGCAAAAACATTTGAAATCACCGCAACAGGCCCCTCCCCCAGAATATCAGTAAGAACATCCAGCCAAGGGACGCCTGGGTGGCTCAGTTGGTTAAGCGGCTGCCTTTGGCTCAAGTCATGATCCCAGTGTCCTGGGATCGAGTCCCACATCGGGCTCCTTGCTCGGCAGGGAGCCTGCTTCTCCCTCTGCCTTTGCCTGCCTCTCTGTCTGCCTGTGCTCACTCTCTCTCTCTAACTAATAAATAAATAAAATCTTTAAAAAATTAAAAAAAAAAAA
>ML104173.1:9573-24740 GCA_003697995.1 Taxidea taxus jeffersonii
GTGTCTTCAGGTCTAAAATGAGTTTCTTATAGGCAGCATATGGATAGGTTTTGTTTTTTTATCCATTCTGAAACCCTGTGTCTTTTGATTGGGGCATTTAACCCATTTACGTTCAGGGTAACTATTGAGAGATATGAATTTAGTGCCATTGTATTGCCTGTAAGGTGACTGTTTCTGTATATTGTCTCTGTTCCTTTCTGATAATACTTTTGGGGTCTCTCTTTGCTTAGAGGACCCCTTTCAATATTTCCTGTAGAGCTGGTTTGGTGTTTACAAATTCTTTCAGTTTTTGTTTGTCCTGGAAGCTTTTTATCTCTCCTTCTATTTTCAATGATAACCTAGCTGGATAAAGTATTCTGGGCTGCATGTTTTTCTCGTTTAGTGCTCTGAATATATCATGCCAGTTCTTTCTGGCCTGCCAGGTCTCTGTGGATAAGTCTGCTGCCAATCTAATATTTTTACCATTGTATGTTACAGACTTCTTGTCCCGTGCTGCTTTCATGATTTTCTCTTTGTCACTAAGACTTGTAAATTTTACTATTAGATGGCGGGCTGTGGACCGATTCCTATTGATTTTGAGGGGTATTCTCTGCACCTCCTGGATTTTGATGCTTGTTCCCCTTGCTATATTAGGGAAATTCTCTGCAATAATCCTCTCCAGTATACCTTCTGCTCCTATTTCTCTTTCTTCTTCTTCTGGAATCCCAATTATTCTAATGTTGTTTCGTCTTATGGTATCACTTATCTCTCGAATTCTCCCCTCGTGGTCCAGTAGTTGTTTGTCTCTCTTTTGCTCAGCTTCTTTATTCTCTGTCATTTAGTCTTCTATATCACTAATTCTTTCTTCTGCCTCATTTATCCTAGCAGTAAGAGCCTCCATTTTTTATTGCACCTCATTAATAGCTTTTTTGATTTCAACTTGATTAGATTTTAGTTCTTTTATTTCTCCAGAAAGGGCTTTTATTTCTCCTGACAGGGTTTCCTCTAATATCTTCCATGCCTTTTTTGAGACCGGCTAGAACCTTGAGAATCGTCGTCCTGAATTCCAGATCTGACATATTACCAATGTCTGTATTGATTAGGTCCCTAGCCTTTGGTCCTGCCTCCTGTTCTTTTTTTTGTGGTGAGTTTTTCCGCCTTGTCATTTTGTCCAGATAAGAATCCGCTGTTCTCCTTGTTAAGTGAACTTGGTCTTGGCTGTATTTCTTTGATCTTCTGGGGGAGGGGCCTGTTGTAGTGATTCTCAAGTGTCTTTGCCCCAGGCAGAATTGCACTGCCCTTACCAGGGGCCGGGCTAAGTAATCCTCTCAGGTTCGCTTTCGGGAGCTTTTGTTCCCTGAACACTTTCCGTAGAGTTCCGGAGGACGGGAATGACAATGGCGGCCTCCCAATCTCCAGTTCAGAGGAGCCGAGAGCTAGGGGCCTCAGTCTTCAGTGTGCCTTCAGAGAAAAGCGTTTAATCACTCCCGTCTCCCCAGCCTCCATTAGCGCTCGGAGACCGCGCTCAGAGAAAATCGTGCGTAAGCAGTCCCATCTCACTGGCTTCTGGGAGCGCTCCGAGCTCACCCAGCCTGTGACCAAGCATCTCTGTCTCTGGCAGAGTCCCACCTGGAGTCTCCGAACCCCGTAGATCCCTGAATTCTCCCCGGTCGGAGTCTCCCCGGATCTTGTGGGGACCCCTCGCACAGAGCACCGGCCCGTGTCACAGAGCACCAGCCCGTGTCACAGACCATGGCTCTAGGAAACCTCGGCTCTGTCTCCGCCGCCGGTTTCCCTGCTCTAATATCTGTGAGCTCTGCAACACTCAGATACCCCCGATCCTTCTGTGACCCTGTGGGACCTAAGTCCGCACTGTCCCCGCGAGGTCTTCACCCCAGTTTAGCCTCTGGAGCGATGTCCCTCCATGGAGCAGACTTTTAAAAGTCCTGATTTTGTGCTCCGCCGCTTGCCGGGAGCCGGCCCCTCCCCCTGGGGTCTATCTTCCCGTCGCGTTGGATTCACTTCTCCGCTGGTCCTACCTTTTAGAAAGTGGTCGATTTTCTGTTTCTAGACTTGTTGTTTTTCTTCTCTTCAATCTCCTGTTGGATTCGTAGGTGTTCGGAATGGTTTGATAGGCTATCTAGCTGATCTCCTGCTGCCTGATGTCGTCTCAGCCTGCTACTTCTCCGCCATCTTGACTCCTCCTCTTCCAACTCTATTTTCTAAATGCCTATTTCTGTGACCAAAAAAAACTATCAATGTTTTATAATTTATTTTATGCTTGGCCATTTTATTAAGCATTTTTCTCTTGTTATTAATATCTTACTTGATCCCATAAATTTTCTAAGAATAAAATCATATTAAGTTCACATGATGATTTTGTTTATTCCTACAGATGAACTATTTCTCTTATTCTGATTTTAGGTTTTATTGCATTGGTTATAATCATAAAAATAAATGTTCTTGACAAAGGAAAACCAAAAAAACAGCATCTTTTGAACTCATGAATAACTAGAAAGTTGGAATGCTTTGGTTTTCTTTTCCTTGCCCATGTCCCTTTTTGATGATGCTGTGCATTTTTACTTCATTTTTTTCACTGTGAAGACTTTAAAATTGTTAATTCATTTATTTTCTGACCACTTTTTTATAGCAGTTATATCTCATGTTCTAGTGGTCTCACTGCTTGCTATTAGTCATTTCGTATTATGACTTTCCCATAACAAAGGAATTTCATTCATTCCTTAATCTGAAATGTATGTGAGTGATATGTTTTGTGAGCTTTTGTATACATGAGGATATCTTTTGTTCTCTGAAACAAAAAGTAAAAATTCAGCTGGATACAGAATTCTTACATTAAAAACTTTTCTCCTAAAAACTTCATATTTTATTCCATTTTCTTTGGCATTCATTTTTGCAGAAAAAAGGTCCAAATATAACTGAATTTCCCCCCATGTCTGAAATTCATACTTTTCAACTCAATTATATTTAAGTGTTAGTCACTTTTTATTAACTTTGCCTTGTCCTAAATTAGCCCATTTTATCTGAAGATATGGGTCTTTGTTGGGACAGAAAAATTTTCTTCAATTTTTTTTTTGATAGTTGCCTAAGTTTAATTTATTCTGAATTCCTCTCCAGTAACACCAATAATGTATAGGTTTAATATCTGATGTCTTGACATTCCAGATGTTTAACTTTTCTCTCATAAAATTTATGTCTTGGCTTTCTCTATATCCTATGAGATTTTCTCCACTTAGTCCTCCCTAATACTGATTTGATTTTCTACAATATTCAGTCTGCTCGTTTTCTGCTTTAAAGAGAGATTTTAATTCTACTATTGAGTCTTTTATTTCCTTACCTTCTCTCCTCTTTTCATTTAGCTCTCTATTTATCCCAGTTTGAAACCCTGTTCCTTCTCTTATTAGCTGTGTGACCTGGGTTAAGATATTTAATCTCTGTTCTCCAATTTCATCATCAATAAAATGGAAATAATAATTCTTTCCAGAGAATGAAATCAGATTGTCCTTGGAAACTTTTAGAAAAGTTTCTATCCCATAGAAATGCGCCAATAAGTGTTAACTGCTGTTATTGTTACCATCATCGTCATCATCACTATCATCGTCATCAGGTCTGCCCATACCTCGGTGATACTTCTTTCCTTTAAACTACTGTCATCTCATTGTTGTGCGCACGTGCATGTCTGTGTTTACAGAAGCCATGTTTTACTGGGTTTGGGGAAAACCCAATACAGATATTCTCTAAAATGTATTTCTGCTGTAAATATTTTACTGACTCTTCACCTTGAGTACAGTGTAAAACATACAGCTTTTTATGTTGTAGAATGCTTACACTAGCCTCATATTGTTGCTGTTGTTAATTTTTTATCTATACCTCCTTATACAAGGAGAGATCTTTTGACAGAAGACAGACGGGATAGATCAGTTCTCTTTGGTTGCCCTAAATTTTGACTTGGGAGCTGTCAGGATCCTCTACTGGATCATAAGCCCCCACACTGGTTCACATGCACAGTATGGAGTCAGACTGCTGCCGACCGGCCTTTACCTAGCAGGATGGCTAGGGCTGCATCTGTGACCACTCTCCCACCGTTCTTCTCTGACAATCTGCAGAAGGGAATGTATTCTTGGGTAATTTCAATTCTACTCAATTCAACTCACTCATCCCTTGCCCAGAGTAGTGGGTGGGAATTTGCACTCTCTGATTACATTGTCTCATCACTGTCTTGTCTTGCTTCACATTACTGATTCATTTCCCATATGCAAGGTGTCATTATGTGCCCAGTTGTGACCCCTGCCAGGCCTCATTGTCGTGAGTTGTAGCCCTTAAGGAGATCTATCTCTGGGGTTCCTGTGGATGTGGTTCCTGCATTTTGGAGGAACAGGCATTTGGCATATATGGGAGGAAAAAGTCATACAGGCAAGTGTGTAGAAACCTCTAATTTTCCTCCTCCTGGCTTCTATTATTCTGTCTTAAAGTCTTATTCACACGTTCATGGAACTGCCCATAGGGGTCTGACAACATGTTGACTGATCTTTCTAGTACTGTTGACACTTTGTATCTGTATATATACTTTTATGAATATTTCAAGGAAAATTGAGAAAAACTGAGTAAGGCAAGGCTCTTATAGATAGTTTTTAAATTCTCCAAATTAAAAAGGGGGGAAAAAGACTTCCTAATCATAGAATAAAAAAGGTCTTAGATCAAAACTTTGATTTTATAGTTGAAGAGACTCTTCTCATAGAGAAGTTGCCTGACTACTCTGAGGTCATGCAGAAGCCAGAAGCCTAGGCCGCCCCACCTCTGGGTCAGTGCTTTTGTCCTTCAGGTTCCTTGCTTTTTGGGAAAAAAAAAAAAATTACTTTCTGCTATTCTGACAAGTCTAGATTCTCAATTCTCAAGATTCTCTCTAGATTCTCAATTCTCTTTCATATTTAGGCATTTTTTAAATAGCAAGACGCCTTCTTCCACATGGAAATAGAACTACAAGGAAAAATCCACTAAGAGCACTGAAGTTCTTCATTGTTAAAGCACTTTGGGAAAATTTTATATGTTCTTCTTCCAGCTCCTTCTATACCTCTTTCTAAAAATTACAAATAAAATAAATATTCATCCTGGGATAATAGTTCTCTTAAAGGAGTTGATTCTTTAAGACTTAATTATTGTTGTGACATTTCACATTCCCAAACGTCAGTCCCTTTGTGTTTTCAGCTGCTGAATGACTGCTCCTCTCGTCTTAAAATGGTCCGCCCAGCCAGAACACTGTACACACCTGATGGAGAACCAATTCACTCGTGGGACGACATAGAACGAGACATGGTCATCTGCGTTTCCACGGGACACAGCTTTATAACCCAAAAAGGTATGGGAGACAGTCTCTTTTCCATTGAGTTTTTGAAGAATTGAAATAGTCTTCTCTTTCAAGAGCTTGCTTTCTGAATTTTATATCCCATTGTGATGCTTTTTAATAATTACCTTCTTCCACACTTTTCTACTCGATGCTACTAAAATTAAATTTATATATTTCTATGCTGGAAACTCACTGTTGATATTGTTTGCACCCAAGAATTCAATCAATGTACTGTTAGCCTTGAGCCTTATCCAAGGTCTAAAGGGCCCGATTTGAATGTGTTCCCTTAGCATAAACCCTGAGGAGAGGAGGTTCTGTTGACCTACTACTTTCAAGTTATTTAAAACTTAATGGTTTATTAATTGCAACCATACACTTTGCATATATTTTTAAAAGATTTTATTTATGCATGAGTAGGGGGAGGAGGGGCAGACAGAGAGGGACAAGCAGAGTCCAAGCTGAGCAGGGATCCCAAAGGGGGGCTTGATTCCAGGACTCTGAAATCATGACTTTAGCCAAAGTCAGATGCTTAACTGACCCAGCCACCCAGGTGCCTCTGCAGATTTCTTTTTTTTTAATAGTAAGAATGCATATGCTCATTTTATTATGTTATCTATTCTTTGCTAATTACTTTTAGAAGTAATAGAAATGAAAAAGAACATATATTTGTTATTAAACCAATTTTTGTCCTTTATCCTGTTTGCCTGAGGTATTTAAAGCCCCTTTCTGGGGGTAGGTATACATTAATGAAAACATAGTTTTTAGGAATTCTGAAGAACATGATATCACTTTAAAAGAAATCAAAAGATTGGGAGGTGAATCACCTGGGATCCCTAAAAGAATGAATACTAGATTATTTCTTTTTAAAAGTCACCATAAAATTGCTATTACTATTTTATATGTAAGGTACAGAAACCAGAACCTTTAAAACAGCTGCAATCATATCTTTACATTTAGCCCAGAACAAAAGTATAGGAATAAAGACTGAAATGTAAGAAGACAAGGATTTATTGGAATGTCTAGCGCTGCTGTCAGGGATGCCACAACTATTCTTTCAGTGCCATCCTACATCAAGGAAGAAGCTCTAATCTTTGTATTCTTTGTAGGCTGTTGTCCTCATCACTCACCATTACCCACCACCCCAGCTCTTGGTGACCCTCATTATACTTAGAGGAACACACTGATTTGGGGGTTCTTATCATTAGTGAGTATTAGTTGACAGTCTTGTGTGTTCCCAAACTATGTAGCCTTATAAAAGAAATATAAACTAAGGTTCCTTCCCCAAAAGAGTTTTCAATCTAATTAGGAATATGAACACACTTGAAATATTGCAGTATAATTGAATAGTAAACAAACAAGTGGTGCAGTAGGAAGTACTTTCCCATTTTCTTCATTGTTTATGCTTAATCTGTTATACTCTTGGGATGGTCTTCTGTTGCCTGGCCCCTACCCTCCTGGCCTCGTTGTGTTCTTTGGGCCTTTCTGATAAATAAAGCTAACTATGCCTCAGGCAACTGGTCAAAAGGATATTCAAAACACAGAGAGAAATGTAGGCCCCCTTGCCAGAAGCAAGCTTGTAACCAAGAAAAGCTGAAGGAGAGAGAGAAAACAAGAAATGCAAATGTTACTTTCCCTACCATTTTCTTCCATGTTAGCTTTGTGGTGAAAGGACAAGGCTGTGTAGACAAAGGTCTATTTTTACTTCTTCAGTTCTGTGACCACATGGATTACTATGATGTGAAAGTCGATTCTTTTCCTCAGAAAGTAGGTTCCCATGTTACCTTCCTGGTGAAAAGGTGAGTGGTTTTCCCCAGGTGTCTTAAGTTCTTTTCCATGGGTGATATGTATTCTAGGAAATCTGACAGATAGAAAAGTTTAAGCTGTTCTTTAGAAATTTATTTCATGGGGTGGCTGGGTGGCTCAGTGGGTTAAAGCCTCTGCCTTTGGCTCAGGTCATGATCCCGGGGTCCTGGGATCAAGCCCTGCATCGGGCTCTCTGCTCAGCGGGGAGCCTGCTTCTTCCTCTCTCTCTGCCTGCCTCTCTGCCTACTCTCTCTCTGTCAAATAAATAAAATCTTTTTTAAAAAAGAGGAAAAAAAGAAATTTATTTCACTATATGAGTTGCCATTTACTGTTTCTCCTGGAATAATTAAGTTAGAAATAATTATTAATTAGAAATCCAAATATTCAGGATGTTTTAAAAAAGAAGAGAGAAAGGCTACTAGCATACACTTACACACACATGTATTTATGTATTTATTTACAAAGGGATAATTAATCATTCCACTCAAAATTTTGCTGTGATCTACTAGCTTAACTATGTGGTAGAAAATAAGGCAGCCTAGCAGTTTCAAAACTAACCACTCTATAACTTATTTTATGTACTATGGTGTACAAACATTTAGCATGTAAAAGTTAGTCATCGAAGGATCACACTGGGTTTTTGGAAAATGGATTTGTTTTGGCAAAACAAATCAGATGCTCTTAGAATGGTTTCTTTCACACAAACCCCCACCAAAATTAAGAGTGTTTTATGCTATTTGTCATCAAATTAGAACACTGTTCACGCTACTGTGTTTACTGTCTTTTCACTGGGTTCAACTTCTAGACCACTCCCAGGTTAGCCTTGAAGTCAGGCTTTGTACAAAGCCTGGAAGGAAGCCCTCTCCAGAAATGCCTTTCTGTAGAAATCCAAAGAATGTTAACACGTATCTGATGTGATAAGCAAGTCAAGTGTGTAATGACAGAGTCCAGGGTGGGAATCAAGGATTTCTGAGGGATCTTCGAGTTTTCATCATCTTGGACTTTTTAATTACTTTCTATAAATACATGACCTGTCTCTCAAAATAATCTTTTTAACAGAGTTAAAGCAACTGATGGAGGTCAGGGCAAATTATGCCAGAATCCGAAGGCAGCAGGGCCCTGAAGCCACAAACATCGTGGTGTCACAACCTGACAAGCTGCAATTCCCGGTACATCTACACAGTTAATTTCTGTGAGAGCCATCACATTTTGTGCTGTATTTTGCTGGGGTAAGCTATGTGTATACAGTCACATGCTTGCTATGGTATGACAGTTATTCATCCTTTCTAATTTTGTATAGCATCTTTTAAAAAAAATTATTACCCTCCACATTTTACATAGAATGGCATTTGAGGGCGCCTGGGTGGCTCAGCAGGTTAAAGCTGCTGCCTTCGGCTCGGGTCATGATCCCAGGGTCGTGGGATAGAGCCCCGCATCGGGCTCTCTGCTCTGCGGACAGCCTGCTTCCTCCTCTCTCTCTGCCTCTCTGCCTACTTGTGATCTCTGTCTATCAAATAAATAAATAAAATCTTTAAAAAAAAAAAAAAAGAATGGCATTTGATGCCTCAAATATGTTCTTGGAGAGGCAACAAAACTAGACAAAATAATGTCAATAAAATAACTATCTTAGATCTATTTTCTTCCAGACAAAACCAGGAAACTACTATTATTGAAAAATAATTTAGCAGAGGCAAGTAATATCTTGTATATATATATTCACACATCCACACACATACACAAACACAGGTGTAATTTATATTTGCTTGTTATAAATACATTGCATGTATTTATATATGTAATTTAGTGGGGTCAAGTAGTGTGTGTGTGTGTGTGTGTGTGTGTGTGTGTAATTCAATAATAAAATAGACTGTTTGACCACCTAACACTAAATTTGACCCAAACTGACATTTTCCTGGTTCAGCCACCATATTTTCCAAACCTTCATGTTAAAATCCTTTATTTACTGAATAAAAATGAAATACCACAAGAATCAATCTTTCCTCCTCCAATTTCCCTTCAGTCTGGCCTGTAGTAGCAATGCAGAACTCTACAGAACATGTTGTTCCCGAAAGCAAAGCTGGGTAATTCCAGACTAAGCTCAGCAAGCAAGAGTCGTTGACTGTGTCCTCAACAAAGAATTTAGAGAAAGGATCTATGCACTGTTAAAAAGAAAAGTCACGTAAGGAGTCAAGGGAACTCCTTAGCAATCTTAGAAAGGAACACTATAGGAAAATAGGAGAAAAATCTGTTTTGGTTTTTTTTTTTTTTATTAACATGTAAGGTATTATTAGACCCATGGATAACAGGTCTGTGAATCATCAGGTTTACACACTTCACAGCACTCACCATAGCACCCTCCCCATTGTCCATAACCCCACCACCCTCTCCCTACCCCCCTCCCCCCGGAACCTATCTGTTAATTTCTTCCTGCAATGGAGAAAGAATCTGTTGTTGGTTTGGGTGGTGGTGGTGGTGGTGATGTTTTAAATAGCAGTGACAAAGAGGAGTTTGATTTCTGATCCTGGCCAAAATTTTCGAGAGAACTGTTCTCTCTCTTCCTCTGAAAGCCATTCACAGCTCTGAGTATAAATTGCAACCTGGCTCGTGTGTACAGAATGGCTCAGCTGGCTCAGTCCTCAATCCACCACTTTCATGGGATGCAGTAGATCATGTCTACTGAAGGGGGGCTCTTAGTAATCGCTGCAAAAGGCCTAGTATTTACTCCCAGTCTGCAAATCAGTAGGGCTGCACGAGTAAATTCCTGCTGCTTCCAACACCACTAAAAGGAGAGAACATTGAGGTGAAATTTCACATGTTACATCCACAGCAATTTGCCCTTTTGCAGACACTGTTGTACAACGTTAGAGATGGGAAGGCATCCCAGAAGGTCCTTGTGACACACAGGAGAGAAAGATTGCATGTGACCCCGATTTTTCTTTTTCTTTTTTTAAGAAGAAAGTCAAAATAAGAAAGGTTAAGGAAGTGCTCCAGGTCAGAAAGCAGGACAACAAGATTCTTACCTGCATTCCCCATAGACAAAGAACTTCGAGGTTTTTTTGTTTTTTTTTTTTTTCCCTCAAATTCCTTGAAAACAAAGGCATTTCTCTGGGTGCAAAAGTACCTATCATTTTGCTGTGAAAGAAAAGTTGATTTGCTATGAAAATGGCATAATTTCACCCTGGATCAAATGTGCAAATTCTTGTGAAGTCTTCACTGTTGCATGTGAATACGCCTGAAGCGAAAATTGGCAATATCACACAACGCTCTATCAAGCACCAGGAGACATAAGGCAAAACTCTTAACTGAACTTTTCTATTACTAGTAAATGGGATTTTAGATGTAATATAACAGTCATCAACACATCACATTTTACCAGCAAGGCAGCGACACTTACTTTGTGGACGACACCTTGCACGGGGTATCTCGGCAGTTCATAGCCGCTTTTAACTCCGACCAAGGACAACCCTGCTCTTTCCTTATTATTGACCTTCCTCCTTGCTTGGTTACAAGGTGGACTGGGGAGTGCTTTCTCCACCTCAGCAAGGACTATAGGGTAAGACGATTGCAATTCTGTTTAGCCTCCCTAGGCTTTTAATAAACCCAGCAATTTCCTTTGGGGACATGTTTATCAAATTTGAATCAGTTTTGTATATATAAGTCACATTTCAATATTTTCCTATCAACTGGAAACCATTTTTTATTAAGTACTCAAATAATCATCCTCAAGTCTGTGGCCTTCTCCAGAAATTTATTTCCTACTGGTTCACAAAAACCCTTAAGGTAAGCCAGATATTAATCAACAGAGTGCCAGGATCTGTGATTGTCTTCAGGAGGACTTTTCTGAATGTTTCTGCCCCATCGCTAGCTTTTGTTGCCTGATTCCGTGTTGGGGTGAAGCTGCATGTTTCTAAGCCAGCTGACTAAAAGTAACATGCTGGAAAGTTTGACAGACATTGTGAGATTTACTGAGAGTGTTTGATAAATAAGAAACATTTATCTGGATACTTATGTCAGTTCTGCAAAACAGGACACATCAATAACGATTCAAAATGCAAAGGTGGTCTTATTAGAGCAATAACCCTGAATTTCCATTTCTTTCTTGATTGTTCACAATAATTTTTTTGTGGATTAAGGAAGCAAAGCAAAAAACAACAAAAAGGGAAAGATAAATGTGTTCTCTTTACAAGAGAATCACTTAGAAATTGTGGCTAGTGGCTATTGCTGTGTTTATGAGCTAATCTTTAACAATAGCCCAGGTGTGCTGAGTGTCATTGAGATTTGTGATTCACCAAGGCAGCAGTTGTTTCTGTTTTTGTTTTTGCTTTTTCTGGCATCATTTGGAAGAGAGCAATCAAAACCCACAGATCTATGTTATTCTAGGTCATCACAAATCAGATGCAAATGTCCTCAATTGAACGGAATTTGGACCCATTGGTGATCCTCAGTGGTTTTATTAAACCAATGGCTCCAGTTCCCTCTTGCTTCTGAGCACATCTCAAAGCCTCCTAAGGGTAGGTAAGCAGAAAGAGCAGCAGTTTTGTTTGTTCTCAATGCAGTAAACTAAAATTCTGCATAAATGGCATGGCTCAGGGCTGCTTGGCCATGAGCAACTGCAAAGAAGATCAATAAAGACCACCACTCAGGTAAGTGCTGATGAAAGTAAATGGTCGGACTGTGTAACAAGGTTGTATGGTGGGTGCCTGCTGTCAGCTACAGTATTTTCTCATTCTGTGAGTCTGTAATAAGAAACTACTATCAGTAGGCTGTCACCCTGTACCATATGTGCAAATAGAAATATATGAGGGGAGAGGAAGTGCTTATGCCCATGGTGCGACTGTGTCGGGGGAGGGAGAAAGAAAGAAGACAGGAAATTATATTTATATGGCAAGTAAAATGGTGATTCTGATTTGGATATGCTATCACTCCTTGTCTACTTGTATTCCTGTGCTGGTTTAAGGGTAGATACAAGGTTCAGTCAACCACTAGATCCACTAGGTCCTGGCTTTTCAGTCCTAGAAATTTCGAACCTGGGAAAGAATACTGGGAGTTTGGCCAGGTGTGGATTCTCAAGGTGTCACCTCTGTCAGACCAACTGAGGCAGCTGGGCAGTCAGACTATGTGCCACCACCAGCAGCTGTATTTTAGAGGAAATTTCCCAAAGGCATACTCTCCATAAATAACCCAGCAGACTTGGTTGGACTGGGATGGAGGAGAGGAGGGAATCTTCCAGAACTTCTAGGGTTGGTGCCCCCAAAGTATGAGATCAGATTATATCACTCTTTTCATTTCTACCACTTCCCCCCTCTTCCTTCCTTTCTTCTCTCTCCTTGCCTGTTGGTCTTCTCAGTCTTCCATGCTTTTCTCTTCTAAGGGCCTTTAAATTCCCACTTTTATTTTGTAAACAGTCCTTCCTGGAGCAATTTGTGGATCAGCAGGGCTGCTTCCTTAGTATGATTCTCAAAGTTTCACTGGGGAGCTTGATAAAATACAGCCCCAGGCTGATCACAGAGGTTCTTATTCTGTGTGCCTGAGGTGGGTCAGGCAGTCTGCATTTAATAAGCCCTAGGGATGGCAAGCAGTTAGCTGACCACACCTTGAGGAGCTTAGCCAGGAATTTTGTGACCATCAGCTGGGCATGGCTCAAGGGCTGAGGACCAGTTTCAAGAACACTGGAGTATGAAGGCAAGGAAGAACTTGCTGCATGTGCGATGGCTTGAGCCTCAAGATCCTCACATTTTCTTATCACTATTTGCTAAAGAAACAATGGAAATGTTCTTGGGTCAGGACCAACCACCCAGAGACTGTAACCAGGACCCAGACATTTGAGGCAAGCAAGTGAGTTTGAGGTAGTGGAGCTTCCCATGTTAATTAAGCTGCCTTCAATGCTGATAACATCTTGCTATTTTTTTTTTTTAAGATTTTATTTATTTGACAGAGAGAGATCACAAGTAGGCAGAGAGGCAGGCAGAGAGAGAGGGGAGGAAGCAGGCTCCCTGCTGAGCAGAGAGCCCGATGCGGGACTCAATCCCAGGACCCTGAGATCATGACCTGAGCCGAAGGCAGCGGCTTAACCCACTGAGCCACCCAGGCGCCCACATCTTGCTATTTTAAAGGTCACAGGAATAATGTCTGGACTATGGTGCACATACCAAGGAGCAGAGTAATTTTGAGGGTGGGGGAAAAAAGCAAGCTTCTTGGAGTTTTCTTGTACATTTTTATATGTACAAAGAGAGAGTGTTTTAGAGCAAGGATGGGGTTCTATTTGCCGAAGGGACCCTTTCCTCACTGAGGGAGCTGCTTGCTGGGGAAGGGGAGGCCGAACCTTTTTATATTTGCTCTAAGTCTAGTTAACATGGAAGCCTGAGCCACCCACATCCCTGGCAGACTCATCTAAGAGTGTGAAATTCCACAGGATATTATTTCAGTTCAATGACAAGTGCTCTTAGAAAAATTAATTTTCAAAACAGTTCTCTTGCTTCCTAAATGAAATCCATATAGGCTGGGAGATGGATACCTTAGAAGACAGAAAATACAAAGAAAAATAGTTCTTTGAAGAATGAATTCATATATCTGTCTCTCTATCTCCAGGCACTCTCTGTTCTGTTCTGTTCTGGGTGCTGGGCATGCAAAGGTGTGTGGTTACTTGGATAGTGCAGAGGCTTAGAATGTTGGATTAAGAGCCATAAGGTGAGGTGGGAAGGGTGGGCATGAAATTGTGGAGGGCCTTATAGATCATGCTAAGGAGTTGGATTTTTCCTTTTTAAGTGCAGTGGGAAGCCATTAAAGGGAATAACATGAAAACTGGATTAGGTATTGTGCATTAAATTAAGCTCTCTCATGTTACAAGTTACAGAACATCCTCGATTTACCTCTAGTGATGGAGGTTTGTTGGGAGAATTAAGAAGGAAGAAAGAATGCACAGGGAAGCCCAGGAGACAAGCCTCATGGTGGTCTCTGTTCAAGATGCATAGCCAGTCTCCGTCCACATGGCCACCCAGCAGTCTACCGTTCCTGCTCTTAACTTGGTTGTTTCCTGGTGCTTCTTGCTTCTGCTGTGAAATTTCTACTTCTCCACAGGCTTCTGCTCTACACTAAGATGCTTACTTGACTGCTCTGCTCATTCGTGGCTTCTGTTTCCTGCTTTCTCTTTATATTTCTTTTGGCTCCAGAGCACTCTATCATCTGAATTACTTTCTTTGTGTCTTTTAATGGAAGACTGAATGGCCAGAGGTCAGCCGTTTATACTCATTCCTTTAGATTAGGGTATCAGAGATCACATGATACAAAGCACAGCTTGCCTGTTGAAGCAACAGTGGTGGGTTGGTTTCCTCAGGAAGCTGTCAACAGGGCTGCCATTTGGGGCTCCAAGGCATTTTCAGCATAGACCATTGTTCTGGCACTGTTATGGTCCTTTTCTCTTCACCCTTGAGGGACTAACAATGGAATATCTAGGCAGTCACTATTTCTCTTTAGTCACTGAGAGGCTTGCCCTTGGGTACATCCTCAAAATTGGCCTTGATGGGGAGATCTTTGCTATATAGGCAGCACAAACTTGAGGCTGGAATCTGTGCCTTTGGTTACAATATCAAGAAGGATACCAGATGGACTCACAAGTTGTACTTCTTAATACAACCAACTCTTTCTGAGGAAGCAGATCTTGCAGGGATATCCTGGCATCTAAAACTCAAGGTACTCTGGCATCCAGGTGATTTTCCCAAATCAATTCAGAATGCCAACCCTTTATCAGACCTTTCCTTGACTCTTATTTCATGTAGTCATTTTGATAGGCTGAATTCCATTGTGGATTTTGATTTTTTATTCCCATTTCTCCCCCTCCCTCCACTCTGCAAGGCAAACCTGGCTAACAACATTCTCAAGGTTGAAATGTGAGTTCTGCTCAGTGAGCTTGACAGTGGTCTGCTGAGTTTGAATCGTAAATCCTTGTTATGCTCTAGGACACCCACAGAGTAATATTATCTGTTAGATAATGCCCAGTTCCCATGCTAAAGTTGATATGGGCCAC
>ML104174.1:0-19339 GCA_003697995.1 Taxidea taxus jeffersonii
CTCAAACTCGTCCCGGCCCAAGCACCCATGTGAGACCTCCATCAGGTGTCTTCCCTGTGGGGGTGCGAACCGTGCCACGTCTGCACGCTCAGATTTACACACGAGGGTGCAGACAGCAAACCAAATGCTTCCGCTTTGGTGACAGAGCTACGGCACCTGTCTTCTGCACGGATCTGGTCACGAAGTCGGACCCCGCTCCGGCAGGCCAGCAGCGGACCATGGGCCAGGGCCAGACCGGGGCACGAGTGAGCCCCTTACTGGCAGCCGGCGTTAACCCCACTCAAAGGTCGTTCTGCATTATTCTAGTGCTCGCTTGAGCCGACTGAAATGTGTCAAAATAGCAAGATGACTGATAGGTCGTCTACCCAAATCTGCCTCTGCAAGGGAAAGACACTTCTGTCCCATTATTCTGTCTGCCTTTAAACCAGTGCCCAGCAGTCCACACGGGCACCTCGCCACAGCCCACTGGGGCTAAGAGAAATGCCAGCTCTCCACACCATGACCCGAAGACGTACCTTTTGTCCGTCTCGGAACCACAGAAGAGTAGGATAGCCGCGAACTTGGTTTCCCGAACAGAGTTCATAGTGCTGTGTACAGTCAACCTAAAGACAAAGTAAGACCACATTCACAGTTCGTTTCCTCAGGAAGCTTCCTGACACGCGGGTTACCGGACACTCCGGACCTCACGTATGTGGCCTGCAGCACCTCCCCCAGCAAGGTGCAGTCTGGAGAGACTTTAGGAGAGACTTCCTAAAAGCCACCCCAGATGACTCTGAGCTAAGGGGGCAGGGGATGAAATGTCCTTTAGAGAAATGACGTACTCAGCTCACCTAAAAATGCTGATGTTTAGAAGTCACATTTTACCTGGAGCTGGTTAGCAGATGGAGGAGAGGAGCCTCCCTTCTCTCGAAGGAGGGGAAGCCTGGTTGTGTGTGACCAAGGCCCACACCAAGGCTAGCCTGTGTCTTGACTCTCACGCCAAACTTGGAGAGTTTTGGAATCAAGTAGGAGCAAGGAGTCAATTTTAAAGATTTTACTTATTTACTTGACAGACAGAGATCACAAGTAGGCAGAGAGGCAGGCAGAGAGAGAGGAAGGTAAGCAGGCTCCCTGCTGAGCAGAGAGCCTGATGTGGGGCTCAATCCCAGGACCCTGAGATCATGACCCGAGCCGAAGGCAGAGGCTTTAACCCACTGAGCCACCCAGGCGCCCCGATTTTAAATAGGAGTATTTGGTATAAAGACAACTGAAAAGATGTCAAATTAGGATTTTAAGATGTTCTTAATCCTGTAAGCTCAATTTATCAACTATCACAGCTTTTTAAATTTATTTTATTTAAATCTTATCGAGATTCTGCCTGTTCAACACTTTCATGAAACACTTTATCCTAAGTCACTTCATTATTTCCTACTGGCATTAAAATCAGCTATGCGGGACACTCAGTTGTTTTTCACCATGTCTACGAAGCAGGACAGAAAGAAAGACCAGAAGTCAGCAGTTAAAGTATTAAAGGGAAATCTCAAGTCTGGGTGGGGGGCATTCCAGGGTCCCGTCTAACCTGGCCATAGGCGTGTGCAGAGATGAAGGGCCACAGCCCGGATAGGCAGACTGTGTCCAATCATGCCTGGTTCTATGAGAAACTCTTACTGATATAAGCTGGAAATAATCTCCCATAAAAATTCAAAAAATAATTTAAGGATACAAGGAACTGAAAAGATAGAGGACAAGAAAATTATGACTACTTCCATAGTAGTTCAATAAATATAAAATTTAATATAAAATAAATTAAGTAAATATAAAATTCAATATAAAATATTGAATATAAATGCTCAATAAATATAAAAGCAATGCGTAACTAGAATATGTAATTGGAAGTACTTAACAGGCAACAGTGAAAATCCTCTGAACTCGAAACAACTTTTAGAACTGACCAGGCATTTGATCCATGCCAACCGTCCTATTAGGCACCTGACTTTCATCCACACACCTGACCCACTACTAGTCAGGTCTCCCCGTGATTTTGCAAAGGCGAAGACGGGTGTGGAGAAGTGGCCGCAGGCTGGCTGGCCAGGTCTACGTGGTTCCTGAGCTCACACTCTTGACCATCTCACTGCACTGGGCCGAGCATCTCACTCAGTGCGGTTCCTGGACACACAGCATTACTTCTGAATACAAATCAGCCCTCTGGCAAAGTAAAAACATGAGATTTTTGTAAAAGGAAACCCAGCCTGGATGTCTGGTGGGTGCCAAAGGCTGGGTGAGATTAAAAGCGTTTGATGGCCCAGGAGCTGCTCTGGATATTTCCAGAAAATCCACTTACGCAGAAGTTGTTAGACACCACTTCTGGCTTCTCTGTGCAAAGTGGGGAAAGCTGGAAAGACTCCCAGGCAGCAGGGAAAGCTGGGGCTCACTGGAGGGGGGGCCTTGTGCAGGCCTCTGTGAGCATGGAGCCGGGGCTCCTCCAGGTGACAGCTCTTGGGTGAGGTCAAACGTGGATGGCCTCCAAGTCTGGCCAGTGAACATTCACAGGCTGTGCCCCATATCTTTGCAGAAAGGGCTCTGGGGCTGCCAATTCAGAATTGGCCATTGCTTCAAAATAAACAAAGGAGCCAAAGCCATAATTTATCTTTAGGCTGTGGAAAAGCCAGCACATTTGAAACCAGGCTGCCATCTGTGAAGGTGAAATGAATTATCAAGTGGCACACTAAATGGAATTAATAAATCAAGTTTGCGACTTTGCACACAGAATGAATAATGGGCTACTCTGCTAATTAATCCAGCCAAAGGCGGTCTATTTCCAGTTTAATAAGGGCTTTCACTTACCTTGCCAATCTTGACAGTTTCAGAATGTTCAAGGCCCAGGGCCAGCTGCTCCCAGGTTGGAGCCAGAGCTTTGCAGTGACCACACCATGGAGCGAAGAACTTGATAAAGTGGTCGCCTTCACGGAGAGCCAGGGCAGAGAAGGGAGAAGGAGGTAACTGACGTCATCCCTTACTAGAGACTGAATGGAAGGATCTGATCTTTGTCCTCCTGCTAGCTTCAGTGCATACCCTTTAACTGGTAAAAAGTGACTCAGTCGAATAAGTCTGTATCTGTGAGTTCACAAGGATCCTCAAAACAAAATCTACTTTGCCATCTCTGGAGGACAACAGGGAACCAACTAAGTATTTGGAGAACTGGCAATAATGGGCAAGGCCCGGGCAATGATCCCATCTGTCTTGTGCAAAACTGCGCCCCTGGAAAACCAGCTGATATGCGAGAGCAAGTTTCTCTCCGTAAAACAATGAGGGGAGGATGTTTTTTTTTTTTTTTTTTAACTTTATTTAAGCTTTATTTAAACATATGATGTAACCCCACCACCCTCACCCAACCCCTCTTCCCCCCACCCCCCTCAGTTTGTTTTATGACATTAAGAGTCTCTTTTGGTTTTTCTCCCTCCCGATCCCATCTTCTTTCATTTTTACTTTTCCTACCACCTTAACTCCCACCCCCGTTGCATCTCCACTTCCTCATATCAGGGAGATCATGTGGTAGTTGTCTTTCTCCAGTTGACTTATTTCGCTAAGCATAATACACTCTAGTTCCATCCATGTCGTCGCAAATGGTAAGATTTCATTTCTTTTGATGGCTGCATAGTATTCCATCGTATATATATACCACATCTTCTTTATCCATTCATCTGTTGATGGACATCTAGGTTCTTTCCATAACTTGGCTATTGTGGACATTGCTGCTATAAACATTCGGGTACACGTGCCCCTTTGGATCACTACGTTTGTATCTTTAGGATAGATACCCAGTAGTGCAATTGCTGGGTCATAAGGTAGCTCTATTTTCAATTTTTTGAGGAACCTCCATGCTGTTTTCCAGAGTGGTTGCACCAGCTTGCATTCCCACCAACAGTGTAGGAGGGTTCCCCTTTCGAGGGGAGGATGTTTTAATTAGAACATCAGCATTTGGCAACCCTAATAAAAATGAACGGATTGAGGGAAACGTGTTTAAGCGCACCACGGGGACACAACTGGCCAAGTCCAGACTGGAGAATTCTACAGGTCTGATAACCCCTGTGCTCAGCCACCAGGACACCCAGAAGAAAAAAAGACGTTGGGGGAACGCGTAGACAGGGACTCAAGAGAGCCGTATATGAAAGAACAAAGTAAACTGCAGCGTTAGGAATGCACATTGGGACGGTGAATGACACAGGGGGGAGTGGCTTCCAGAGTCAGGACACCCCCCTCCCTGAGGGCAGGCAGGCTGGGACCTGGACGGGGGAGGGGAGGCTGGCGGTTTTAGTCCCTGAACCGGATCGTGGTTACAGAGCGACCACTCCGTCACAATTCACTAAGCTCTATGTTCACTTTCCCTATCTGTGTTTTATTTGACAATAAAGCAGAAGGTTTTAAAACCTGAGTAACTCCCTTGGCTAGAAGAACAAAACACAAACCCACACAAAACCATTATCTGGATACTGAAGATTTCTTCTAGGCTGTTCTACATGGACCAGCCGATGGCCTAAAAGATGTCAGGCTGAGACCAGACCCGAAGGAGGCTGTGCCTGGGGAGGGACCAAACCAGTGAGCACCAAAACGTGACCCACGCTCCCAGAAGGATGCTGCCGTGCCACACTCTCTCGGCAGTGTTTTATCACCACAGTGGGGACTCGTTTAAGGGAAACGGTGAAACACTTGATTCAAAAAATGAGCAACTGATCTGCGAGCCTGAAGCCATGTCTCTCTAGACAGGCACAGCCCTGACTAACCCTGTGCTGTGAAGTGGGGATGGGATGTCCGGGAAGGACCGACTAGAGGAGCAGCTGTGAGGGCGGGAGGCAACTGTCACTTCCTGAGGACAGAATCTCATGCGAGCAGCCCAAGGTGGCACCTCTACAATCCGCCCTTCAGGTGTGACTTGCTTAGGGAGGGACCCAGCTGGGCTCATGGGGTAATCCCCTACTGGGGAAAATACCCCGAAACTCCATCGTCAGCGCCCTGGTCCGAATAACCACCTTCGACACGCAGGGAACACGCTGACAGCATCACAGATGCTCTTGTGGACCCTGAGTGTGGTAGGCCTTGACTCGCAGCCGCATGAAGTCACAAGGCCAGGCACAATTTTAAACCCTTTCCGCAATGCTTCCAACCTAGTCTTCTGGGAGGATTTCCCCCCGTGGCAGCATTTGAGAATAGCGATCAGCAAGGAAGCCAAATGTGCTGTCAAGTCAGTCAGTGCTGAGCCAACGGTCCAGAAACGTGGGACCAAAGGACCTACTCGCCGCTTACGTTAGAGATCGTATGTAGATTGTTTTGATATTTAGGGGTAGGTTTTCAAAAAAAAGAGATGTGATACAGAAAAATATTTTGACTGTAAACTGATTCACAACTTATAATGGTCCCACTAAATTCTAAGTTAAACACGTAAGAGAAGCTTTTGTTTCTGCCCCAGGGCAGTAAGTGTATGATTTCACGTTAATATAAATAAACTTTTTTCTATCCAAGGACGCACTGTCCAGCTGGTGTACAAATTCAGCGTGCCTGCTCATTTGTGAGCTTTCCACAACTCAAGGCTTTGGCTAACACTAAAACTGGCATTTCTTGGACACAGACGAAAGGAGAAATCCTTTCCAAGAGGAAAAGCACTGCACAAGGATGTTCACAGGTCTCGAAGGCAGAAACCATGGCTCACTGCCACAGATGTCATCTGCGGGCCCCCGAGTGCCATCAAGGAAAAGCCCAGCAAATCGAGCAGTGGTGAACGGTCAGTGGTTCTGAGAGATGCGTATCCCGCCAGGAACAGCCGTGAGAGTCACCCAACATACCTTGTGCCACATGCAGCTCAAAGTTGCTCGCTGACAGTTCATAAAGTCCCTGCTTGCGCTCAGGGGCTCTGGGCGGTTCTGCTTCTGGCTCTGGTGTCTAACAGGGAGAAACAAAACAACAGTTATTGGGTTTGTATGCAAAGGCGGAGTGAAACCCACCGAAGAGGTGACCTGTGTCCGTCTAGAACCTTCTACAGATCTCCTCCCTCATCTGACTACATCAGTCTTTGTGGGATGCTGCCGTGTTGAGGGAACCCAAGGCAGGAATGGGCTCTCAGGGCTCTGGATCTTTTGGCAGGAAGCCGCTCAGCAGCCTCACCCTGGAACTGGCACTGAAGGCAGCCATTGATCGCCATCCCCACCCCAACCTGCCCTCTGCCGCCCCAAGCCCAACCGAACAGAGCAGGCAAACCAAAAGGGCAGGCCCAGCCCACAAAGGCACACTGCGCTGTTGTTCACACAGTGACCTCAGATTCCACGAGGAACGCAGGATGAAATCCCTGACGGGCTGCAGCGCCTGCAGATACAGAAGCAGCCGCGGACAGGAGGGCCTGGCGCGCCTCAGTGCACACAGGCGGGGGGGTGATGAGACCGTGAAGGGCTGGTAAAGGGACAAACGGGGCGGGAAGGAGGACAAGGCAGGCGCCCAGCAGGCAGTGCCAGAGAAGCACAGGGCTGCACTCTAGCTCACACCACAGAGTCCGGGACAGAAACCCGCAACACAGGAGTGAGAAGCCACTTTTCAAAGGATGCTTCTGCCAGCATCTGAGTGGGCACTGTCATGTGCAGCTGGATGGTTGCCACAGTACCGCATGACTCCCGACCGCTCAGCTCCAGAGCTGTGGCCTCCAGCCAAAGTGACCAAGGGTGACAAAAAGATCACACAATCACCATTTTGCTACAGACACATGGATGTATGTCAATTTTTTTTATCTGGCAGCTCATATTTCCCTGAAAAAGAATATTGGGGCGCCTGGGTGGCCTAGTCAGTTAAGCGTCTGCCTTTAGCTCAGGTCATGATCCCGAGGTCCTGGGATCAAGCCCTGCTTCTCCCTCTCCTCCCCACTCATGTGGGCACACGTGTTCTCTCTCTCTCAAATAAAATCTTAAAAAAAAAAAAAAGACAAAGAATATCCCAATTAAGTCATTAAAAGTTTAAAAGTGCTGACAGCTCAAAGCTGTGCAGAGCTGTAATCGGGAAGCACCAGGAAGATGTTCATGCAGCTATGGGCCTGTAGAGACTTGCAAAGTGCGAGGTACTTCCACAAAAAGATGCCCAGCAGAATGGTGACCAGGTGGGCAGTCAGTGAGTTCCCAGAAGGTAAGACATTCCATACCATCTTTTGTATTTTTCATTGTCAAAGTGCTCATGTACAGCACTGAGGGGGCACTGTCACTTCCTGGGCCCCATGGTACGTACGGGGCAGCCCCCACCGCTGTGGCAACAACGTGGTATGTCACAGACACGAGCACACAGGCACAGACATGGACACACTCTCACCCTGCTGCTGACAATATGAGCTTACAGATTTTTAAGAAAGTGACCAGGCAATATTCATCAACAGCCATAAAAGTAGTCTACCTTTTTTTTTTTTCCTTTTGCATTGCAATTTCATGTCCAGTAATAGATTATAAAAACATCACTCAAAAGTAGGAAAAAATGTCTTTTACAAAGATTAACATGTTCCTTATGTAGTTCTGATTAAAAAATTATAAATAGCCTAACTATCCATTGACAGAGAAGAGTGGAATTGTGGCAAATTCACATGAAAATATAAAATACTATCATATAAAGATGTAACCGTATAAAAATATTGTTCATGAAATGAACCATGTTTATGTGACTAACCGTTTAAGAAAAAAAAATACAGAAACAAATAGGGCAATCTCAAAGTTGGAAGTAGTGGGTCTTCTTCTGAGTTTCTTTAATATTGCCATAACACTAGGGAGGTAATTTAAATTTATCCTATTTCTACATACAACATCAAGTTACTTAGGTACAGATAAAGAACTTTTTAAAAAGTTTCCATATACAATAAAAAACAAGTTCTTTGGAAAGAATTTTCGGTTTGTAGTATCAGGTTTGAGTGTTTGAACTTTCCTCCAATCAGGCACATTGCCACTGTTTCCAGCAGTTGTAGGAGATCTCTGCTGCTGACACGGGGATCCCACGCAGCCACGTCCCTTCCGCGTGGAGGGGACACAACCCTTCCCCTCAGCCCTTCCCAGCCTGCAATGGGGCTACCACCACCCAAAAGGGGAGCTTGGGGCACCAGATGAATGCCTTCTGCCATCCTGATACTGGCTACTTGTTTCCTGAATAAAGTCATCACAGAAGGCTGGCTTTTTGGTGCAAAAAAATATTGACAAAAAAATAAATGTATCTCGAAAGGTTTTTCTGAGACTATTAACCCCCTTTAAAATTGGCTTCCTCCAATCAGAGAACATTTTCACAGAGGAAACAATGTGTAGTTTAAATCTATATGAAAGTTCCACCTGCTCATGTAAGTCTCTTGCCCTGACAAAGATGCAAATCGACTCTCTGAGAGGTCTGTGGTTTTCCCTGTTACCTAAAATTAGATAAGTCTCTGCTCCACACGCACACAGTGCCATGCAGTTAGAGGGAAAATGATACCCGAGTAGCAGGCGGGTTTCTGATGAACCATGACATCTACACAGAATGTGGGGGAGGGCTGCAAGGGACCACACGGTCACCCAGGAAGTGACTCCAACAGCAGCAGAGGCCCCCAGGACCTGCTGGAACCGCACACAGGCACGGAGCCCCTTCAAGGCAGGCGTGCCTACCTCACCCGACAGAGCGGCCTTACTGAACTGTTCCACTGAGATCACATGGAGAGACGTCAGATGCTCTCACTGTTTCATCCGAATCACCCAGCATGGGACACTGGTCATCCTTCCAGACCCTCACCAACACACGGCCACGAACCGTCCGTCCCAACCCAGCCTCCGTGGGCCTGAGCACTCTGCCTTAAGTAGAAGGCACCACACACGGAGGGACACTTAATGGTTTACGACCATAATGATGTGTGACAAAACTAAGGGTGACAAAACTAAGACTCCCGATGTTAATTTGAGGGAGAGGATCATCCAATTTCCTTAGGAACCTCCTACACACAGCCATGTCTTTAAACAGTACCTCAGAAACCATAGTCTCCCGCATTTCCTGGTATCATTACCCTCCGTGCAGGGAGGGCCACGAAAACTCTGAGAGCACGAAGGGTATTTATTCGATGACATGCTCGACAAAGCCAGTGAGCACCTCGGGGACTGAGAGTCCAGGGGAAAAGGAGGGGGTCACCCTGTGGTATAGCTCGCAGTGGCAAGAGAGGGCTGAGGTTGGCCTGGACTGGAGTTGGGGCTTAGGCCTGGCCCCAGCCCCAGGTCAACCTGTGACGCTCAAGAACTAGTGCCAACTGTATACACGTGGGAGCGGCACAGAGACTGATGCTAGTTAACAAGTAGTTAACGGCCAGTTAACAAGTAGTAAGTGCGTATCTGTGAGACATGCACTGGCACAGCCACAAATGACAGTCTCTGAGGGCTGACTCTGCCACCACAGGAGGGCCAGGAGGGCCAGTAAGTCAGCACAAGGTTGGCAGTGGGGGGAGAACCGCTTAAGTCAGGGGAGCGGCACATGGGACCATCTTCATTACCCTCCTCCTCCTCATCCGTACGTCACGCGCACTCTTCTTTCTACATTTATGCATCTTTGAATATTTCCATAATAAAAACCTTTGTAAAAGTTCATCTTTTTCCACTGAGGTACGCAAAGCGGTTGAAACAGAGACCAAAAGCTGACAGGGTGGTTGTGGGGGGCTGGTGTTCAGAGGGGACAGGGTTTCAGTTCTACATGGTAAAAAGAGGCCTGGGAATGGCTGCTCAACAGGGTGAATGCACCTGAGTACATAACCCGAATCTGTACATTCAAAAAATGGCTAAGATGGTCAATCTCGTATCATGTTTATTTTACCACAGTAAACAAAAATTGGAAGGGGAAAAAAGTTCATTTTTACTTAAAAATGTCAATTAGTTCTAAAAGAGTATAAAGTTGGGGCACCTGGGTGGCTCAGTGGGTTAAAGCCTCTGCCTTCGGCTCAGGTCATGATCTCAGGGTCCTGGGATCGAGCCCTGCATCGGGCTCTCTGCTCAGTGGGGGGCCTGCTTCCTCCTCTCTCTCTGCCTGCCTCTCTGCCTACTTGTGATCTCTCTGTCAAATACATAAAAAAAATTCTTTTAAAAAAAGAGAGTATAAAGTTGCTTTGAAATGGAGCCTTAATTTTTCACCTGAACTGGCCTCTCTGTCACCCTGGAGTGTGGAGAAATGAAGGAAGGGAGAGGTCGGGCGCAGGGAGGCCTCCCGCGCACTCACCGCGGGCTCCTCGTTCAGCGTCTGTAGCATCCAGTTCTCCAGCGCCTGGAAGTCTCGAGGCCCCTGATACTTCACAGCTTCTTGGCCAGGCTTGAAAAACTTCAAGCTAAAAGGGTAAAAGAGGATAAGACAGAGCAGATTTTTCAACCTGTCAGAGGGGTCTGCGTAGACGGTGCTGTCCCACTGGGATGCCGTCAGAGCACTACAGCCAGGCAGAGACCTGCCACCCCCCGCTAGAACTTGAAGAAAAAGGAGAACACATATCCACTTACTCCCACACTTTTAAAAAGTTTCTTCCCTTATTCAAGAAAAATAAGAGTGAGCAGGACACATCAAGTCTATGAGGCCATGAACGAAACCCCAAGTGCATTTGGAGCTTCTCCCTGCTCACTGTTTGCCATCCTTCCTAGGTTTTAGAGGTTCTTACATTCTGCATTTGTTAAAAAAGCAAAACTGTATTAGAAATAACACTGTTGTGCAATAAATGTCTTCCTAGGCCATCCTATAAGACAAGATATACCTTGTCATATAAAACAAGAATACCCAGGTTCTACGAGAATTTACGTTTCCAGCTTTGAGAATAGCCTTGACATTGGTTGGTGTGGTCTATGCATTCACCACAGAGAAGGAATCTTCTTTTCTACATGTATTAGCCTCGGACAGTATCTGCACATAGGACACGGAGCACTTCGGTGTGCGAGCAGAACACTCTGCCTGTGGCTGACATGCACTTCCGGATCCTGTGCCTTCCTCCTGGTAATGGAGAAACACACTCCAGATCAGACCTGACAGAAGGTGTCAAGGATGGCGGGAACATAGGGTGGCTGACGGAAGAAATGACACAGACTAGCGTTCTCTGGCCAGCTGTGCATCGACATCACCCCTCCCTGCCTGCAGCACGTGCATGCACGGTGGCAGCGGTCACTTGGAGTGCAGTAGCCGCTGTCAGAAGTCCAGACATGCAGAGATCGGAGCCGTGCACTTGGAGAGTGAACGCCCCAAAGGCCTTAAAAATGAAGGTTCGTGGGGCGCCTGGGTGGGTTAAGCCTCTGCCTTCAGCTCAGGTCATGATCTCAGGGTCCTGGGATCGAGTCCCGAATCTGGCTCTCTGCTCAGTGGGGAGCCTGCTTCCCCACCTCTCTCTGCCTGTCTCCCTGCCTACTTGTGATCTCTCTCTCTCTGTCAAATAAATAAATCTTAAAAAAAAAACAACAACAAGACAAAAAAACAAAAAATGAAGGTTCGTGCTGGGCAAGAAAACCAGTGCAGGGGCTGGAATAAAGCATCACAGGCTCCCAGGCCTCACCGCCCCCCGCCCTCAACCAGATCCTGTGACAGACTTAGGGGACGCCCCAATGGGCCTCCAGTGAAGAACAGAGGCCCTGCTTCCTCAGTAGCTTTTACCTTTACAAGCCTACCAAAAAGCCAAACTCTAGCCAGTCCAACGAGAATACCTGCTACTTCCCGAACTTTAACACTCTGAGTGACTGGGACGCATGATCTCACCATTACGAATGCCCGCCCCCGCCCCTGGGGCCTCAGGAAGCGCTGGAAAGGTGTTCTGCTCCCAGAGAGCTAGGAGATGCTTCATGCACACAACCCCCTCACCCCGGCCACCGTCTCTCTTCCAGTGGGCACCTCCCCCACCAGGGCTCCTCAGAGTGGAAAAGGCGAGGACCCTCAAAACACTCGAAGGACCAACACTATCAAACTCATGCCCCATTTCTCTGCAAACATTTAAATACAGGAAAACCTAACCTGTGACTTTTTCTGATTTGGTGTGTACTGAGCAACACGCTAATAAACAATGTTTTAAAATGTCTTCTTGTTGGACTAGAAATCTTTCCAGCCTACCCGAGCCTCCTTCAGTTCACAGAGCCTAGGGATAGAATTAGGGTTCCCTTCACAGACCTTCCAGCCTGACCAGGGCATCCGGCCCCAATCCTCACTGTGGATGGGCTGAAGGAGATGATGGGGGAGACGGCCACAGGGTCCATACCCAAAGGACAGCCCCAAACTTCCACATGGGCGTCTGCTTTTCCTGGTGATGATCTGTCTTTCAAGGAGACTGCGGGGGGGAGGGGGGGGATGTCCACGTGTGGGTCACTCTGGAAACCTAGGATCAAGGTCCTAGCACCATAGAGGAGGTGGTGTTCCTGGCTGATTTGTGTCCCCCCGAAGCAGATCTGTTAAAGTCCCAGCCTCCTGTCCCTCACAGTGTAGCCTTATTTGGAAACAGGATCTTTAGAGAAGTAAGCAAGTGACAATGAGGCTATCAGGGCGGGCCCTAGTCAGGGGTCCTTAGAAAAAGGGGGAAATTTGGCCACGTAGAGACACACACACTGAGAAAGAAGGCCCCGTGAGAATGGAGGACTGGGTGCAGCCCCACCAGACACTAGGGAGACGCAAGAAAGGACTCCCCTCTGGGTTTCAGAGGGGTTGCGGCTCTGCGGATGCCGCGACACTGGGCTGCTGCCTCCCGAGCTGTGAGACAAGAAGTTTCTGTTCTCTTCAGCCACCTGGTGTGTGCGCTCGGTTCAGCACCCGCAGCAAACCTCCTCCGGCCCTGCCTGGCTCAGTTTCCCCAGAGGATGCAAACTCCTTTACCAGCTCAACGGTGACCTCAAAGCACACTGAACCTCCCCAGGAGCGTGAGAACCCAAATTCCCTCCCCGTGCAATCCTGTGTTTCAGTTAAAGGAGCCGGTGACTCCACAGGGCGTGCTCAGGCATCTGCATTTGTCATCTCTGCGTTTGTCATCTGATGTGCCTCCCCGAGACAGGCCCCGTGCCACGGGAAGCAGAGGCTCCCACAGGTCAGTACATGAATGCCCCTACAGACGCGTTCCACTGCAGCATGCCCTGCCTCCTACACTCTAGGAGAAAAACCTGTTCTCGGGCACTTGTGCAGGGCTGTGAGGGTCACAGAGGTTCCTTCCCCCAACATGTTCAGTGTCGTGTGAGATCACTGCAGTTCTGTATAAGGACACAAAACCGGCACATGGTGTTCCTGGAGAGACTGTGTCTTCTAAATCAGGACACATGACTCTGCGTGGCTCATTTAAAATCTGTGAATAACAGGGCACCTGGGTGGCTCAGGCTGTGGAGCGTCCCACCCTTGATTTTGGCTCTGGTCATGATCTCAGGGTCGTGAGATCGAGCCCCGCAGCAGGCTCTGCACTCAGCACAGTCTGTCTGTTCGCCTCTCTCCTCTGCTCCTCCCCCTGATCGCTCGCACTCTCTCTCTCTCAAAGAAATAAATAAAATCTTTAACACCTGTGGAAAACATCTGGGGGGGTAACTGATGTTGCAGCCGGACAGCTCCTACGACCTGGTTCAGGTGGAGCCTCTGCTGCGCTCTCTGCTGCTCGCTACCACTTGCCCTTCTCAGCCTATCCCAAGACCTGTCTTGCTTCCCAGGGGTGTGGCTGGTGGCATACGCCACAGGGCCACCACGGCCGGCTGCTGAAGAGTGGCCACCACAGCCGACCATTGTGGTTGCCCCTGCCCCTTGAAAGCAACAGGCTCTCAGCAGGCAAACCTCTATCTCCTCACCTGGTCCCACTACTCACTGAGGGCTTCTTCCTGATGCTCTTGGTCTGAGCTGAGTCTCCTTTAAAGGCGAGGCTATGAAGCACAGAACAATCATACCTCCAGGGTTGGCACACTGGCAGGAAATTTCCTCTCTAGTGGTGTGACCTGATCTGAATGACGGCACCCAGGCTAGCAGCGGTCACTGAAGGCCATGAACTCCAGTGTCCTTTATGAAGATACCAAATTTCCAGATGTCAGGGAAGGCCTTAACGCTTGCTGGGTATGCTCAGATCCGTGTTTGCAGATGTGCTCTTTCTCATGCCGTGAAATCATGGAGCAACATCCTTGTTTAGACTCAGGTTAAATCGCGTGGCCAGGGCTGCACGATAAGCCAACGGTAGAGCCAGGTTTCAGACAACGGCTTTCTAGGTTCCAGCCCAGAGCTCCTTCCCCTTTTCTGTGCTGCCTCTTGGGTTTGAAGACAGGCCCAGGTTTTATAAGAATAAATTCCATTTTATTCATCAATTTGAACAAAAAGTTTGGGAGTTGCAGTGGCCACCCCTTGCCCCCTGATCCTTTTGGGAGCATCATCTTCCCTGTTCTGGAGAAGGGCCCTTATCTTTAACACTCCCCATGTGGCCAGAGAGGGGCTGCTGCCCTCCTCTCTGGGCACAAGAAGTGTTTCTGGAATGAACACTCGGGTGAGCCCAAGCCCACCACGACAGCAGACAGGAGCAGAGCTGGAGAGTTACGACACCTTAAGAGAGGTACGGGAAAGGAAGGCCCCCAAACCCAGGAAGCTGAGTCTCAGACCTCCCTCCATGGCCTTCTAATTGATCCCCTCTTTTGCTTCTCAAGCCAGTTTCAATTCCTATCTCTTAAAACTACAGAATTTAACTGTCAAGGCAGTAAGAAGCATCGCTTGTCAGAACTTCTGGTCCCACTCTGTCACCTTTCTTTCCAACAGAAAGGGCCCCTGTGCTCGTCACATGGGAAATTACTCCAGGAAGGATGTTTAAGGAAAACAGAGTGACCAAAAACTTGAAACTGACTACATGGTACGCTCATCACGTTGAGGTGTGAATGTCACACCTGACAGGACACCAAGGAGGCCACCACTTTTGTCACACAAACACATTCCTTATAAATAGGAAAGCCCAACACTGATTAATGAAAGGCTTTTTCCAAACAAAGCAGAAGGAGGCATCTGATAGAGGCAAGACGCAGCGCTAAAGACACTCTGCCCCTAATAACAGGGACCGGGCCCTTAAATTTATCATCTCCTCACTCCTCGGAACGACAAAACAAGTTAACAAAAGTTTAGCGTGAACT
The DNA here is from genome assembly GCA_003697995.1 of Taxidea taxus jeffersonii. Taxonomy (NCBI): domain Eukaryota; kingdom Metazoa; phylum Chordata; class Mammalia; order Carnivora; family Mustelidae; genus Taxidea; species Taxidea taxus. The sequence goes on from ML104174.1 coordinate 15,072, forward strand.
TTCTTTGGCCGAGTGCGGCTGGCAGACAGCTGTGGATAGCCAGGCGATGCAGGGGACAAGGGCCCTGCCCACTTACGTGGGGTATCCTCGCACCCCCTGCGCGGAGCACACATCTGAGTCGGCGGTGCAGTCCACTTTGGCCACGTAGACCTTGGCATCCTCCATGCTGTTGTACTTGTCTCCCAGGTCATTCCAAGTGGGTTGTAGCCGCTGGCAGTGTCCACACCTGGAACAGGGGACCGAGCACGCTGAGTCCCGGCTCAGAGGTGCCGTCCCCACCCGAACCTTTCTTTCCTCTGCTGCAGGGAAGGACGGCTCACCTTTAGGACACAACTCACTCCCCTGCCTCAGATCCTCCAGGGAGCCCCCGCATTGTTCTCAGCAGGAAACTGAAGCTCAGCAAGGTCCTGTGCCCACCTTCCGCCTTGCTCTGGCTCCTGCTGCCCTCCCATTTGTGCTCCGTACACCTGCACCCACCTGCCCTGGCAGTCTGCCCAGAGCCAAATGACACCACGTGTGGCTTTCTAGAAGGGCCACAGCATGGCTTATCCCTGGAGATCGGTACCTGCTCTCTCTGACACTCACTCCCTAGACCCATCTGCCAAATTCCTGTTTGCTCTCTCGGTTTAGTTTGGGTGTCACTTCTTCCAAGAAGTCAGCTCTGACTCCCCAGGCTGTCTGATGCCCTGCTTTGCTTCTTCTAGAAAACTCCCTGGCTCCCCTCTTTTGCAGCAACTGCTCACCATGATGGCTCCCTTTTAGTCAGGACTCCCTATACTAAATAAGTATCTGCAATGGAAGGTGACCTAAAAGTTCATTCAATTCTCCATTTTCTCTCATAAGAAGCATTATTTAAAAAGATCTGTGGCTACCCAAACTTCTAAGTCTGGTGTCACCAAATGTATACTTAGGATATTGACTCTGGATTTACCAGTACATTTTTAAGTCACCTACCATTTAAAATACATTAACTTAGAATTCTTGCTTTTTGTTACTCTTCCCATTCCTTGACAGCATCAGCATTTCTCCCATCACTAAATCCACTTTTTAAATCATATAACTGATGACCTTCTTTAATTATCAGCTATCTGCAATGCCCTATTTCGAGGCTGTGTGAGCCAGTGCTGGAAACCTTGTCTCAAGCTTCAAGTACGGTCACAGAATTATATGACACATGCGGTTTTTTTCTTTTTTTGCTATTGTTGTTGTTTGTTTGTTTGTTTTCATTCACCTGGTGTATATTCATGATGTCTACAAAGTAACAAAGTTGCTACATTGCTTTTCAAAGTGATCTTTAAAGTGATTGCTTATAAGAACACCCAGGGGCGTCTGGGTGGGTCAGTGGGTTAAGTCTCTGCCTTCAGCTCAGGTCATGGTCTCAGGGTCCAGGGATCAAGCCCCATATTGGGCTCTCTGCTTAGCGGGGAGTCTGCTTCCTTCTCTCTCTCTCTGCCTGCCTCTCTGCCTACTTGTGATCTCTCAGTGTCAAATAAATAAATAAAATCCTAAAACAAAACAAAACGAAACAAACCCACATCCAACACTTAAAACTGTCAATCTGTCCTCAGAGTAACTTCTCAAGAAAATCACTGTTAAGTTTCTTTGCCTCTTTTTTCTTTTTCTTTGCCTCTTTTCTTTTCTGACAGTGGACGTCCACTATCAGCATTGAACAAGTTTGCTTCTGGCTACTGTGGCTTCCCTGTGCAGCACTTTGCTGGCCAGCCAGGAGAATCCCCACTTTATAAGAAACTCAAACAAAGGATGATTCCCTCTTTTCTGGAAGATAACAGTGGGGGAAAAGCAATGTTACATGTAAATTATATTGTTATATATTAAGTTATATAATTTAAATAGTGCAAGTGCCATGAAGACCAGCATTGTTCTTTTTACAGCTGTATTCCCAGTACCTAGCACATGCTTGAGGGGGACTCAATTTGGCAATTTCTTAGTGATGGATCGACCCACAGGTGCCATGTAGTCAGCTCTCTGGTTTGGGACCCTTGTGGCTATAGTATGAACCTCTGAGACAGTAGCTGAATTCATTCTGTGGCCATGTAATAGAGCAAAGCCACCTGGTCCTCCAAAGGAGGTGTCCCCAGCCTTGACCTCATTGTCACCAGATTCAGCGTCACCTGCAACAGGACAGACAGAAGCTGTGGCCAGATGTCAGCCCAAAATCCACAGCAGTAAGACCACCTTACATCTACCAAGTTCAGAGCAAAAATATATAGGGCAGCGTATTCGTCACATGCTACCCCTGCCCCTAAGTCACATGCGGGCTTCCAATATTCCAGAGACGGAAACTGCAAAGAGATGAGGACCAAGGGGTAGCCCACAGCATAGTCTATCTGTTGCTCCAATCTGTTCTTAGCTTCTAACTTTTAAATGCCGTATTTAAATATTTTGTAACAGACTAATAAGAAGCAAACAAAAACTTTAAAAGTAAGTTTTCTGTGAGCATCCATCTAAAAAGGAAATTACTTAATACCAAGTCCCAGGATTTGCCAGTCTTGTCCCCCACTCAGTCTAGGACTAGCAGGTACTGAGACTCCAAAATTAAAACTTTATTGGCACTGCACGGATATCTACAGGTCAGTTTTTCTTTAAAAAATAAAGAAAAAAAATGCACGGACTTATTCCACTGAAAGACACTCGAGTTAAGTAGTGTATTTAACTGAAACAGTTACTCTGAGAATATCCCTTCACAGAATAACTATTAATAATGAACGATTTTTTTTATGCTACAAAGTATCCTCCAGACCACTGGAGCCCTAAACCTTCAAGTCCGGCTGGTTCCTGGGAAGCTGAAACACAATGAACCCCACTGATACACTGTTAATACATGACAGCTCTGACCCAGACCTGCCCCCCCAAAGATAACTCCAAACAAACTGAAATACAGTAACAGCCTCACTATGAAAAGAAAGAAAAAAAGTTTCCTCCAACTTCCACCTGCACATTTTCTGAACAAGCCATTTTGCTTGGGCATCTTCTCTCTCTTGCTTCCTACATCCCTTTCCCACATCTCCCTAAGCCTCTCTCCGGCTCTGGGGAAGAATGCCAAATGCTGCAATAAGCCTGCAAACTGCCTTGTGCCCTAGAACCGGCTTTCGGCTCTGCCCTGGAAGGAAAGCAATCCCTAGGCTTATGTGAACCTCAGGAAGTCCTTTCCGTAAGACAACTCCCAGGGAAGGGGCCTCTGGTGTTGGCACAAAGGCCCACACTGACACCTCCACCGGAGAACCAAGGCTCAGCTCACTTTCCAGAAGACCAGGCCCCAAGAGAGCAGGGGGTGGAGGTGCCAGAGGGCAGCCTAGCGCGGAGCGGCCCGAGAGCACGCCCCGTCCACACGGAGCTGCCTCGGGGTCCCGGGCATTTGCACTGCTCTCGGCTTCCCGGGTAGCATAGGAACCCTCTCTGCCTGGGCCACCCCTTCCCACCTCGGGAACACACGAAGTAGGAAATCCCATCTTTACGAGAGTTCTATTTCTCAACTAATCCCTCGTGCAAGGGATCTGCCCTGCAGCGAGTGCGCGGAACCCGACCTCCGCGCGTCCCCGGCCGGAACCCGGTGGCCGCTGCACGTGGCGCACGGGTCGCGGCCCCACCCGCAGGCCGTCGCCTCCGGCCGGCGCAGGAAGTTTGGGAAGGGGCTGGGGGCTGGGGGCCGGCGGGGTGGCCCCACGGGGCGACGCCACCACCTGCCCCTCCCCGGGTCCGGGGAGTCGCGGGCGGGGGGTGCCCGGAGCGGGGGCGGGACGGCCTTCTCCCGGCTGCCCCTCGGGGCCCGCCCCCTCCTGCCCCGCCCCGGCCGCCCTGCGCCACGTCAGCCGCGAGCGCCCACGCCCCCGGCCCGAGCCCGCGCCCCCCCCGCGCCCCCCGGCCGGCCGCGGCTCCCGGCACCCCCCACCCCCCGGCTCGGTCCGCTCCGGCCGCCCCGGCGCGCAGGGCGCGGGGCCCGAGGCGAGCGGCGCGGCCAGTTACCAGGGCGCGAAGAACATGACGAAGTGCGCGGCGCTCTGGATCCCGTGCGTGAACATGTCGGCCGTGTACAGGTGCTTGGCGTGCGGGTCCTGCCCGTCCCCGCCGTCCGCCGCGGGGGGCCCGTCCGCCCCCGCCGCCGCCGCCCCCGGCTCCTGGGCCCAGGCGCCTCCGCGCCCGCCGCCGCCATCGCCCAGCAGCAGGAGCAGCGGCAGCGCGGCCAGGGCCAGCGGCCGGGGCAGCGGCGGGAGGAGGCGTCCGGGGCGCGCGGGCATCGCGGCGGGGCT
>ML104174.1:19739-32857 GCA_003697995.1 Taxidea taxus jeffersonii
TGCCCAGAGCGGGGACGGTGAGTGGTCCCGGGCGCGGCGCCACCCCACGGCCCGCTCAGCCCAGACGAAGGTGGCCGGTGGAGGGCCGGAGAGGCCAGGCCGCGAAGCCACAGACCGGAATGTCCGCGTCGGTTCCGCTCAGCCGCACACACAAAGACCCGGGGGATTTGGGGCGAAAGGAAGGAAAGAGCGGCGGTCAGCAGAATGGAGGCTCTGGGGCAAGAGTGGGTGGGGCTTGCACCTGAATGAGTCAAATGCTTGGCCAGCCCTCAGCTCGGATTCTGGGCCTGTGCTCAGAGGTGTGATGAAACCCCGCTTTCCAAGTGAACCCCTGGCCTGTTATCCCCGCCCTGCCTTAACTTGGGGGTGAGAAGGAGAGAAGGTCAAAGTGACCTCTTTTAAACAAGTCCCGCAGAGCTCATCCTCCAGAGACTGGCTGGTGTACCCCTAGGTGCCCCCCCAGCATTAAGGTAATAAAGACGAGTGACCCCCTTTGTGGAATGAGTGAGAGGTAGCCCCTGGGCTTGGGCACCTCACCGTTCACACCTGCACACGTGCCTTATTGCATATGGTGACTGAAGTTCCTGGCTCTGCCCTGGGGATCTGAAGCTAAGTTAAGGAGAATCACTGGCTAGCTTCCTGGGATCCTGCTTGGTCCTTTATTATCCTCAATTTGGGAAACTCCAGGCAGTCACACTTGGCCTGGTGACAGCGGAAGCTCCCAGTGACTCACCTGTCATTACGCCGCTCCAGACTTGGGGTCAGCCACTACTAAATCTTGAACCAGGGTTTGCCAAATACCAAGCCATCAATTTCCCTTCAAAACCTTTTCTCCCAACCACTTCAGCTTGAAAAATGAGGCTCACCTTTCACTTGCTCCCTCATTTCTTTTATCTCCTGTAATTCAAACCAACCAAGTATCTTGCAACGATCATTTCCTTCCACCATTCTGAATATTCTTACTCTGACCAGACCTTAATCCTGGCCTACTGCAGTAGTTTTCTAAGGGCCTCCTTTGTTCACGTACCTGGACAATTAATTTTCCTAAAGCCTGCCTTTGACCATGATAGTTTGCAGCTTAATACCCTCCTTGCCCACCGTGTTCAAGGTAAAACGCAGACTCCTTAGCTTGCCACTCAGGGGCCTCCATGATGACATTCCATGTGCTTTGTGTCCTGTGGAACTCACTCACCACTAGCATTCCAGGGATTCTCTCTAATAATCTGCTATTGCCAGACTTTTATCCCCATCCTCCCCCAAACTTTTCACCTGTGCTCCCAGGAGAGTCCAAAACAAGATTTGCACACATGTCTTTCCTTAGCTTAATTAATACAAGCAGAAACACAGGAGCTTATCCTTTCACACCTTGAATCTCTCAGAGCCAGGAAGTAAAGCAGGTGGCTTCCTTGCTCCCCATTGCTCCTTCCAAACCATCTCTCCCCCTTCCTCCAGCAAAACCCCTAGCTGCCATCAAGCAATACTATTGGGTATGGCATCCATCACTTTTCCGGTGCTAGTCACCCACTCACTTCTGTCACCTAACTTATATCAGGTGACTTCCTCCTCCCACCCCGTTCACTGAAGATTTGGTTCCTGGCTCACAGTCTTCCTGGCCATCCTTTTCATGTTTTCATTCCTGGTGTCTTCAGCATCCAGGTGGACGGCCCACCTATCTATCCCGCCATGACTCCTTCCCAAAGGGAAACCCTAGAACTCGTTATAACCTGAAACTGCACTGTCTCCAAAATTTGCATTAAAGGTGTCCCACTCTGCCCAACACCTCTCGTACTTTGAGTCCACTTGCTCAGTGCCCCTCATCATGACCTCTGAGCTCCTGATCCCATCTGCTCACTATGATCCAGATCACTGTGTGCTCCCTTGCCTCCAACCAAACTAGCTCCTGTGAATTTTCATACTTGATGCCTTGCCGTGTTCTCTTGCAGTGACACAGGCAAGGCCCGAGAGAGAGTTTGGTTTCCCACTCTGTGCCATGCTTCCATATCTCTACCAACAACACCCCTCCACTCCCCTCTTCATCCTCTCTGTTGAACTTGACTTCACACCGCTCTAGGAAACTGAAGCCAAAAGCACTCTTTCATATGTTTGCACCAGCAAACCTGCACAAACGTGCATGGTCCCTTTCTTCCTTCTGGTTAAAAGAGTGAAGGAGGGCGCCAGGGTGGCTCATTGGGTTAAGTGTCTGCCTTCGGCTTAGGTCATGATCCCAGGGTCCTGGAATTGAGCCCCACATCAGGCTCTCTGCTCAGCGGGAGTCTGCTTTTCCCTCTCCCTCTGCCTGCTGCTCCCCTGCTTATGCTCTCTCTGTCAAATAAATAAATAAAATCTTTCAAAAAAAAAAAAAGAATGAAGGAAGTATCCCCTTCCTAGCAAAGGCCAGTCCTCCCAGTGCTCTAGAGCATATCCACGGTCTGCTGAATAACACACCGCCCTCCCTGCCCCAGATACCCAGGTCCTAATTCCTGGGACCTCTGACTGCTACCTTATAGGACAAATGAGACTTTGTGGATGTAATTAATTAAGGATCTCGAGGTGGGGAGATTATTCTGGAATATCTACATAGGCCTGAAATGTAATCATGGTATTTTTGTAAGAGAAAGGCAGAGGGAAATTTGACTACAGGAGGAGTACAGGAGGCAAGCAGAGTAGAAAGATATTTGAAGATGCTCCATCCAGGATCTTCTCTCTCCTTGGCATGAATTTTGAACTGCTCTGTCTCTCCTAGATATTTTCATGCACGTACAACATACTTTAGATTTCCTAACTTAAAGATACAATCCCTTAACCTCACAATCTCCCAGTTGCTATTCCAATTCCTTACTTTTCATTCATAGCAAAATCTTTCAAGAAATATCTGCATTCAGGGCACCCAGGTGGCTCAGCTGGTTAAGTGTCTGCCTTCGGCTCAGGTCATGATCTTAGGGTCCTGGGATCGAGCCCTGTGTGGGGCTCCCTGCCAGCAGGGTGTCTGCTTGCCTTTCTCTCTCTGCCCCTCCTCCTGCTCATGCTGCCCCCCCCTCAAATAAATAAAAAAATCTTTTTTAAAAGGAATTATCTACATTTCATGTTCCTCTCATTCTTGAGCTTATGCCACTGTGGCTCCCACACCCACCAGACACAGAAGTCACCACAGTTGTCCAGACTGGCAAGTCAGAGGAGCACTTTGCTCTCCTCATCTCCCCCGGCTTCCTACAAGCAATCATGGCAGCTTCTGGAGCCACTCATGATAAAGACTGGGGGCAGCTTCTCTGATTTGCCTCCTCCCTTACTCACCACTCCTCAAGCCCCTCATCTCAACCCCTAACATGTTCTTAGCCTCCAGCCCACTTTTCCTCTCACTACACTCACCACCCCCCTGCCGAGGTGACCTCACTCAGAGCCATGGCTTTAGACAGCATCTCCATGATGACGACGCCATATTGTATATACTGCCTGAGACATTTCCCTGAGCTCTCACTATCTATTTGGTATCACCACTTGTTTATCTTACCAGCATGGCCGAAACCAAACCCAGGACACCCCATGGCCATCTTCTTGTCCTTCAATGCCTTCACTTGGTAAGTGTTGCTTCATGGGGGACGGGGGTTGTTGCTCATAGGCTGCACCCCTTCCTTTCCCTTTTCCTTAGTTCTGTATCTTGGGCCGCACCCTAGCCCCCAGCTCACACAAGCAGGCTCTGTCACTTCCATTTCTGAAGCACATCTCCAACGACTTACTCCCTTCCACTCTCTTGTCTGCTACGAGAGTCTCCTGATGTAACTCACCCATGAGTCCCTCCACTCTGGTTTTCACACAGCAGCTAGAATGGAACCATCACTGTCACTCAGCTTCCTTTTGGTGGCTTCCTTTTCTCTTAGGATGCAGTCCCAACTCCTTGCCTTGGCTCCCAAGGGCCTCCAGGAAAGACGTGGTCTCCTTTCATATCCCTGTGTCCTCTGCTCCTTTACACTCCAGCCCTTCTGGATGATTCTTGACACTCTCCACTTACAGTGCCCCAGACTTGTTTCCTCTCACTTCCTGTGACTGGCCTCGTTGACCCCTCAGCTCTCTCAGCCCCCACATCACCCTTGGGCACATCTTCCCAGCAGATCCCTCCGGAGCAGCCTCCCTCTGCTTGCCCCATTGTCTCCCTCACTACAACATGATTGCTACACCGCCCTTTTCACAATCTGATGTCCTTCTGTTGCAGATGCATGTGTTAAGCTAGTTCATTGGCCCTCCTGTCCATCAGCAAGCCCCATGAAGGACAGCCCTATCTGTCACAGTCACACTCTCTCCCTAGAACCCAAATGCCTGGCACGTGGTAGACATCCAGCAAGTGTTGAGTGAAGGAGCTCACCTTCCCACCCATGTCTCTCTTGCAGGCTCTGGGAAGACCGAATTACCTACTCCTTCCCAGATACACATCAGGCTACTTACTCCTTGTGCCTGGAGGGACTCTCCCTTCTCTGGGCCAATGACAGCCCTGCCCTTCCTGCACAAGCCAAGCCATCTGGCACCCCTGCCCCCAAGGGCTGAGCTGAGCACCCAGCCGTCACAAGGAAGGGAGGTGCTACTTTCTATAGTGGCAGCTTAGGATCCCACCTCTGAGCAGCCTGACTTCCAGCTTAAGAAAGCCCAAGAGTGGATGGAGACATGGAGTTTTTACACCAGGAAAGGAATACAACTTTCTCAGGGAAGACCTTTCTGAGCCCCAGCAGGGGTCAGCCCTCAGCCCCATTGTGCTCTCATCACACCTGACCTTTCCCTCCACATCCCTGAACAGAACAGTCACTATTGGTTTGTGTAACAGTTTGCTTAGTGTCCGGCTTCCCCTGTAGACTCCATGGGGTACGGGTGTGAGCATGGTGTCTAGTGCAGGCACTCAGATGTGTCTGTTGAATGAATGCATGAAGGATTCAATGAAAAGGCAGAGTTGTTGGCTCTTAAATGAGGGCCTCCTTCGGGAAGGACCCTTACAATCACAGCCTTGTTCCAAGCAGAGAAGGCTAGAGTCAAGTATTATGACTATGAACAAATGGTGTGGTTACACTGCCCTTTTTAGTGTAAATCTTTAGCCTTCAAAGGCTGTGCCCTCATCCCAACAGCAGCCCAAGGGGTGTGCAAAGCCTCTTGTTTGTAAAGCTGTCCGCATCCCAGTGAGTTGCAATCAGAGCTGAAATGGGAGAAATGGGTGCTGAGGGAAACTATAGCTTGTGTTTTCCACCATCTGAGAGTAAAATGAACCCCATGTGTTGTCACTTTGGGAAGAGGACCCCAAAGAACATTCTGTTAATACAGAAACGAAAATGCCACCATTGGAACCACTTTAACAGGTGCATCCTGAGTTATTATTGGGCTGAAAATGCTACTTTTAGGCAGGTACTCAAAGCGTTTACATCCTGTTGGTCTTACTATTATTGGTCAGAACATTCTGGAAGGTGCATCTGAGGAGGAGAAACCATTTTTCTCAATGAGCCTTTGTGACTGTTCTGATGTGATGACTGAGGAAGAGAGCAGAGCTGGGAGACTGCTATCATCAGGGAAGGTCTACAGGAGCAGTCTAAAGACTGAAGCAGTCTCCCAGGTTGGACTCACTCAGAGAAGAACAGCTATTTCAGTGTTCGAAAATGGTTAATGGAGATGTGATGTTTACTCACTACCCACATAACCTCCTTGGGCTACATGGCCCCCCTCCTCCTGGACAATCAATGAGTACAGAGAAATGTTGTGACATAATAGATTCAGATAAATTTCCATGTGGGATCCCCACCAGGGGGAACACGGTAAAAGTTCTTCTTGAATAGCTTATGAGCATTCCACTCTTCTCTTGGCTGGGCTAGCTGGCAGCGGTGGCCTTGGCCATGGTCTGTGACATTTCATACGAGCAGGGGGACATACTACATACTCATGGTACTTAGAAACCAGCTCTTCAAGGCCGCCTGAATCCCGGAACACAATTGTGAAGTCAGAATCCAGGAAAATGATTTACCTAAACTAGTGGTTCTCAACTCTGGCCACAAGCTGTAATCAGCTGGGTCTTGAAAAGAGCCATTGCCCTGTCCCAGCACCTGGTGTGGAGAAGCACTGGGATTAGGTGACACATAGTAGGGCTCTCTGAGCCTGGTGCTCCTGGAGGGGTTCCTGCTGGGCCCTGAGAGTACAGGCAGGGAACAGACCACCAAAGGGATTCTGATTTTCCCTGGAAGTTCATAGGGAGTTTCTTGAGAAAGGGGTCCTAGGGGCACCTGGGTGGCTCAGTGGGTTAAGTGTCCGAATCCTGATTTTGGCTCAGGTCATGATCTCAGTCCTGAGATTGAGCCCTGCATCATCAGGCTCTGTGTTCAGTGTGGAGTCTGCTTCCCCCTGTCCCCCTACTCCTCCCCTGCTCACACTCTCTCTCTGACCCCAAAATGTTTGTAGAACACTGGGTTTCAACAGAGACCAACAGAGGGGAACAATGCCCAGATCACACCGCAGTACAGTTCAGAAGGCGCTGCCCCTGCATACCAGCTCTGCTTGTTCACCTCCAGTATAGGACGCGGGGTTCACCCTCTGCAGCTGCCCCCTTGCAACCGCCCTCACAGGGATGGCTTCTGTGTGACACCTGCTTCTTCACAAAGCTAGCTGCCAATGGAGCTCTCCCTGCATTAGGGCCGGACGCCCTGCACTCTCACTCAAACTTGGGGCTGTGCCCTTGGAAGCCCTGCAAACACAGGGGAGGCACGCCAAGAAGCTGGGGAGAGTAGAAGAATGGTCAGATGAAGTGAGAATGGGGAAGACATGAGAAGATCCAAATGTGTTTGGAAGGATGTCTCAGAAACATCCCCAACAGTCCCCAGTGCACTGTCCCCCCGACTTATTTGCTCACAGACCGCTTTTTATTTGTGGTAAATCTTGGGCCATTAATGCTTTGCAGAAGGCTTCACGAATGGCTTTATCAAGGTTAGGTAGTATGTCACGTGCAAAGATCCATGTCTGGTCTCCTTGACTTGCTGTAACTGCTGCACGTCCTCCTCCCTGCTGGTTACCCAGTTGTGAGAAAACTCACTCGAACACGTGTCAGTCTGTAGCTTGTGTCGGGCACACTTCTAGGTGCTGGGGATTCAGCGATGGCTAAAACAGACACACAAATAACCCTGCCTTCGTAGAACTTCTGGGTCAGGGAGATACAGACTCTGTGAGTCAGGGGTAAATGGCAAAAAGCAAACAGAAGGCAGGAAAGGGGAATGTGATGTGTTAGGGTTCAGATGGGACTGACGTCTTAAGAAGGGCTCACCAGGGACGTGGTTTTTGAATCAAGATGTCAGGGCAGGGGCACCTGGGTGGCTCAGTGGGTTAAGCCTCTGCCTTCGGCTCAGGTCATAATCCCAGGGTACTGGGATCGAGCCTCACATCGGGCTCTCTGCTTGGCGGGGAACCTGCTTCTCCCTCTCTGCCTGCCTACTTGTGATATCTCTCTCAATCTCTCTCTGTCAAATAAATAAATAAAATCTTTAAAAAAAAAAAAAAAGATGTCAGAGCAGCGAGGGCATAACAGAAGTGACTATTGAAAGGAAGAGCATCCCAGCCGAGGACATGGCCACAGCAGGGGACTCGGACCAGAAGGGCTGAAGGGGACAGCTTCAGCAGAGACGGTCAGAGGGGTGACAGCCACAGAGTCAGGCGATTCAGAGTGAAGGCTGGCTTTTATGAATGAGAAGGGAAGTCACTGGAGGGTTTTCCGCAGAAACCATGACTGGCCCCGTCTTCCTGGCCAGCAGCATCATGCGGAGAACTGTGTTGAGGAACAGGAAGAAGGCAGCATGGCAGTGAGGTGACCAGTTTAGGGCATGGTTATGGGCATGCCAGCTGGTGAGTCACACTTTTTGATGTAAACGCCAGTAGGATTTCCTGTTTGAGCCGATGCAGGTTGTGTGACAAAGGTTGTGTGTTAAAGATGACATGGAGGTTTTGTAGCTCAGAACTGGGAGGATCAAGATGTCATTTGTTGTTGTTGTTGTTGTTTTAAGATTTTATTTATTTGACAGACAGAGATCACAAGTAGGCAGAGAGAGTGAAGAAGGGAAGCAGGCTCCCCACTGAGCAGAGAGCCTGATGCGGGGCCTGATCCCAGGACCCTGGGGTCATGACCTGAGCCGAAGGCAGAGGCTTTAACCCACTGAGCCACCCAGGCGCCCCAAGATGTCATTTGTTTCTATGGGAAATGGGTTGGGGGGGAATAGTCACTCAATACTGAACATTAGAAATTGGAGATGTCTGTGGGGGCACAGAGTAGGCAGTTGGATATTCGAGTTCAGGGAAGAGATGGGCCAGAGAGGAATTTGAGGATCATTAGCATGTAGATGACATTTAAAGCCATGAGACAGGACAAGGCCCCTGTGCGAGAGAGTCTAGACAAGAGAAGAGGTGCAAGGGCTGAACCTTGGGACCCCTCACCATGGAGAAAACCAGCAGATGAGAAGGATCCTGAAAAAAAGACTGATAGGGATCAGTGAGCCTAGTAGGGAGACAGCTGATAACTGTTGCCCTGAAGGACAAGAGTAGAAATATTTCAATGAGGAGGGAGTGTGTAGACATTGCAAATCTACTAATGTGTCTTCACTTGTCCTGGACAATCCCCGTTTGCACCTGGGGACCAGGTATAATCTGGTCCCCCCCATTCCCTCTCAGATATGTGTCACCCTACACAGCATATTCACAGGTCATCTGGCTGACAGGTCAGGTGTGATGGGCACGAATACTTGGCTCTGAATGGGGCAATGTTTAGGTCCCAGTGACCTTGATCATGGTTAAGTCTGGATGGAGAGGTGGTAGCAAAAATCGGCTGGGAGTGGCCTCAAGAGAGGCAGGAAGAGAGGAAGGAGAGAAAACACGTTTAAGAACTTGTCTTGCTAAAAAGAGAAAGAAAGAAAGAAAGAGAGAGAAAGAAAGAAAGAGAGAAAGAAAGGGAGGAAGAAAGAAAGAAAGAAACACTATAGGAAGGGAAGTATGGCCAAGGGGGTGTTGTTTCTTTAACATGGATGAAAACCAGCACGTTTTCTAGGCTGATCCAGAAAAGAAGGAAGCAGTGATGGTGCGGAAGAGAGAAGAGAGGATCTGTGGGGTGGTATTCCTGGGTGAGTGTGGGGGATGTCAGATGCTGCACAGTGGAGAGGTAAGCTGGCCCAAGGATCAAGGGCAGCTGCCTGTGATTAGAGGAGGCAAGCACAGGGGTGACCAATGGTCCAGAGAGGTGGGGAGCTGTGGTTGTGGTGGGAACCTGTATTCATCCTCTTCTGGTTTCTTCTGCTTTGTCATGGTAAGAGGAAGCAATGTCATGAGCTGAGACCGAAGAGGGGGAAGAAGTACTGGAGGTTTGTGGAGGGAAGAGAAGTCTGAAATAGAGATCTGGAAGAGCATGGGAAAGTGAGGGACCAGGACAGGGTACTATGACTGCCCAGCAGCCTTGAGGACCCATTTGAAGTCAATGTGACATGCCAGAATATTCTCCGGTTGCAGCTCTGCAGTGAATCTGCTGGGTAGAGCAGCCACAGGGTGGACCAGGTGTTGGATTTGGCCAGGCTGGTGGTCTAGTCAAGAGGGAGCAAAGGCAGAGAGAGGCAACCAAGTCAGAGTAGGAAGGAAACGATAGCCCTTGACTATGGGAAATGAAGAGAACAACGATCTGAAGAAGTTGTCCTGCTCAGACGTGTCTCCATACAGTACGCAAGTTCACTGCCTCTTTGGTATGTTGAGAATTTCCAGTAGGTCACCTGTCAGCCTATGGAGAAGTCTCCTTCCACACGTCCTCCTCCAGTTTCCCACTACTCTTTACTTTTGGCCTTCACCACTTCCTGCCTCGATTCTCTCCCCAGGATCTTGGCTATTCCTCCCAGTTCTGTGTGCAACGATTTTGACCACGGTAATCCAGTCAATGATTAATGGGCAAGAAATTAATAAGTAATAACTAAATGATAAACAGATTAATAAAGACCATCTAAAATAATCTAAAAAGCAGCTTTGTCATGTCACTGCTTTGCCCCCCAGTAAAGGGCAGCTCTTTACTTCCTACGATAGGACCTCACACATCCTCGGCCTGGGGTTCACAGCTCCCTCTGTGTTTGCAACCTTCTGTCTCACATTGTGTGACTTTGTTCCAGACAGGCTGGTCTCCTTATTGCCCCTGCTGGATGTTGCTCATGTTATGCTTTCTGCATGCAATGCTCTCTCCGCTTTTCAAAATCCTATGTGGGATACCTACTAAACTGTGATTGCAGCTGATGCAAGGAGAGGGGTGGGATTGGAGTGGGCTGTGTGTGTGTGTGTGTGTGTGTGTGCATGTACACACACAGTTAACAGTTACTTGAATTTTTTGCAATATGCCTGTCTTCCTATCACTTTTGTAATTTCATAATTGGAAACAGTTTAATTCCATTGTAAAAAATGCTTCTTAGTTGCACTGTAGCAATACATGGTTTAAATTTAAATAAGTATACCCCTTGATGGAGCGATTGGTTGAGGACTTTATCTCTGGGAGAAAACTTACCAAGTTCATTGCAGCATTGTTTATAATAGCAAACAACCCAAGATCCCTTAGGAGGGGACTAAGGTTATAAAAAACAAAACAAAACAAAACAAAAAAAACAAAGAAAGGTATATTCAGACCATTCACAATGAGCATGACAGTACATTTTAGTGGTTAATGGTACAGCCACTGCAAAGACAGCTTAGATTTGAATTTCAGCTCTCACACTTGGGGCTATGTGACTTTGGGTAATTAAAATTTTCTGTGAGTAAGTTCCTTCCTCCGCTATATGGGGACCACAGTAATGTCTGCCTTACAGATTTGCTGTAAGAAAGCAATGAGTTGTTACATATAAAGCATTCCAAACCATGCCTGGTTCTACCTAGGATGTAATGAGCAGGAAAAAGTATTTCCCCATCCTAACAACAAAAGAAAGCCAGATAAATTACAAGAGTGTAACTTTTCACGAGCGTATCAGCGAGCTGAGGACACAGGGCAAACAAGTATCCTTCAATCCAGCTGAAGTCAGGCTCCTGCATGGAAAGATGGGACACAAGCATGGACTCAGGACTCTGGCAGAGCACAGGGGGAAGAAACGTTGGGATCATATGTGGGGGTAAGACGAATTCAGCTAGATTTTAACTTAAATTGCAAAGGCCAAGTGTGGGCTAGCATAAGGACACAAACCCAGGAGCAGAGACACGAAGGGGATTGGCACTCACTCATGGGATCTTTTTCCTGGACCTCCACTGGATGCTCAGGAGAAAGTGGTTGGGAGCAGAGCAGGAGACCAGGAGAACTGCCTTGGGTTGTGTAGACCAGGGACCCAAGCGGCTGCCATTGTAGGAAAGGCACAGAACCCTGGTTGAACCCTTCTCCCCTATTAAAAAACAAGTTTTTAATTTGCTGAGACACTGGAGAACTGGAGCAGCTAGGGAAAGCTAAAAGTAAAAGCAACATCCTCTACTCTTGAAGAAGGAGCAGGAAGCAATTCTGGGTCCGGGATCACATACCAGTATGAAGAGAGGTGTCCCACATCCAAAGGAGGGGCAGGGAACTGGCCCATAAGAGACTCACTACAGATACAGGGTAGTTGGGCTCTCCCAGGGAAGAGCAGCAGGGTCATTGAGAAAGCCCCACCCCTGAGACCCAGGCAGACAGGACCAGCCTAAGACCAATGCTGGACCAGCACAACAGAGAGCTGCTCCTTCCCTCTCCCCATCACCAGGCTAGCAAGCACCAAGCAATAAGCAAGAACTTCTGTGGAGGGGACAATAGCATGGTGAGAGCAGGCAAACAAGGAAGAATGAAAGTTGAAGGTGGAGTAGGAGCACAGAAAACCCCTCTGAAACCCCAGCCCCACCTGAGCACAAGGTAATCCTACGGGAATTCAAGCCAGTGGTGTATAAAAGGTAACCAGAACAATAATGCAAGTCAAAGCTCCCTGAACTCCTCAGTACATTTCCTCAACACTAATGATCTAACAGAAGAGGTGTGCCCATTTACAGGTATAAATACTATTCGTCTCAATGTTGATTATTCTATACACGATACTCAAGCAAAATCAATTCAATTCAACATTCAACCCAAAATTACAAGACACATGCACAAGATCAAATAATCATAATAATAAATTTAAAAACCAAAGTCAAGAGACAAAGCAATAAATATAACCAGATTCAGAGGTAACACATATGTTGGCGCTATCAGAAAAGGAATTTGCAATAACTATAATTCTTATGTTAGATGCTCTAGGGGGAAAAATATATGAAATCCATAAAGAGATGGGAAATTTCAGCACTTAGATGAGAACTATTAGGGAAAGACAAATAGAAATACAGGGCGGGGGGCGCCTGGGTGGCTTAGAGGGTTAAGCCTCTGCCTTCGGCTCAGGTCATGATCTCAGGGTCCTGGGATCGAGTCAGGCATTGGGCTCTCTGCTTGGCGGGGAGCCTGCTTCCCCCTCTCTCTGTGCCTGCCTCTCTGCCTACTTGTGATCTCTGTCTGTCAAATAAATGAATAAAATCCTTAAAAAAAAAAAAAAAGAAATACCAGGGGGAAGAAAACCATGGTAATTTAGATGAAAAGTACCTTCAAAGAGAAGAGAAAGATAACTGTAGAAAAAAAAATTAAAACAAAATTCCCCAAATTAATGAACTACTCCAAACCACAGATCTAAGGAAATCTAACCATGAAAACACCAAACAAATAACACTAACAAGTATACCTACACACATCATAGCCAATGGGTAGGTTTAAAAACTACATGCATAATATTGTCCCATTTGTAAAAACTGAATTGTTTTCTAGAAAGATGATCACCAGAACACTTATAATAATTATTTGTGTATAATGGCACTTCAAGTGGCTTTTTGTGTCTGCTTCATACTTACAATTTTCTTTGAATTGAAGATAAACAATAGGGACGCCTGGGTGGCTCAGTTGGTTAAGCGGCTGCCTTCGGCTCAGGTCATGATCCCAGCGTCCTGGGATCTATTCCCACGTTGGGCTCCTTGCTCGGCGGGGAGCCTGCTTCTCCCTCTGCCTCTGCCTGCCTCTTTGTCTGCCTGTGCTCGCTCT
The DNA here is from genome assembly GCA_003697995.1 of Taxidea taxus jeffersonii. Lineage (NCBI taxonomy): Eukaryota > Metazoa > Chordata > Mammalia > Carnivora > Mustelidae > Taxidea > Taxidea taxus. The sequence continues at coordinate 32,824 of ML104174.1, forward strand.
CTCTCTAACTAATAAAAAATTAAATCTTAAAAAA
>RCUC01140566.1:0-30327 GCA_003697995.1 Taxidea taxus jeffersonii
AGAGAGAGAGAGAGAGAGAGAGATCACAAGTAGGCAGAGATGCAGGCAGAGAGGAGGGGAGGAAAACAGGCTCCTGGCAGAGTAGGTAGCCCGATGTGGGGTTCGATCCCAGGGCTCTGGGATCATGACCTGAGCCGAAGGTAGAAGCTAAACCCACTGAGCCACCCAGGTGCCCCAGAACTTTAGTTTTTAAATTTTTAAATGGATTTAATAATGTCTTTAACACTCCATTGTTGTCAAGATCAAATTAGAAACTGCAGGGAAATTCCCTAGTACTATTCATTGGCCCATGGCAGATCTCTCATAAACGGTACCTATTAGCATTTTTATTTTTTGTCAGGAAAATCTCCATGGACTCCCAGGGAAACTCCATGCTAACATACTTTTCTCAACATGAGAGGCACAGGGAAAGGTCTGCCCTTCCATTAGTATGTCCAGAACTCTGTTATTTTTTCTGGTATTTATTAGCTGTTACCACTTTTGAGATGAGTGAAATCAAGCCAAGATGTTGGGACAGTGGCTCTATGGCACACATATCACTTGTGAGGAGAGTGGGGTGGGTGAGTCTGGAGTCTTAAATACTTTGTAAGTTGAGATCTGAGCAATAAAAACTTCAGGAACTTAGAGAATTGTGCTAATTGAGAAAGTGGAAGAAAATGGTGAGTTCTGGACCACTAAAAGATTTTTCTAACTAATTTTGATGCTAACCTATCCAAATGTGATATATGCAAACAGAAAGGATCTGGTAGAAAAACTGATCCAGGATACCCAGGAGAGCCCTCTTGCCCAGCATTCGGTGCTTTTCAAGGGACAAGATACAAGATTTAGGGGCGGTGATGAGTCTGCTTCTCCATTGTGAACTGGGGATAATTTATCATGAAATTTTGTCTTTAAACTATTCTTATACCTTTTTTTATACCATCAAAGTAACTGGTTCATGGGCAGTTCAGTTTCCTACGCAGCTTGTTACTAGGAGAGAGCAGTTGGCTCTTGGCAGGGTTCATAAGCATTCTAATCATTGGAAAGAATTCTTATTCATGAATTAGCATTTCTGATTTATGGACTAGATCTTCGTGAGTTTCAGTATCAGTGAATCACCAAATGCACTGAGAACACACAGTTTCTGGGACACAACTGCAGAATATGGTGACTCAACGGAGCAAGGCTCAGCCTAGATTATCTTCAGGATTGTCTCATGAGAACTTCGGAAACAGAGAAAAGGCCGTGCAAGCATGGGTTTGCTTCAGAGACAGCCTATCCCACTGCTGCCGCCATTACCGAAGCCTAGAACCTGTGAACACCACGAACGTTCAATCTTTTCATCTCACTCCAGAAGGGTAGGTGGCGATCTATCACGGGAATGGTTGGTTACTCTGCAATCTATCACAATCAAAATATTAGCAGATGGGTCCTAACACCTCTCACTTCCCTTAATAACTTGCTGTGGCTACCCTAGTAAGACAATAGTTTCCTTATGTTTGCACCCCAGTGAGTAAAATAATATATTCTTTTATTTACCTATCACTACCTTTTTGAGGTTTAACTGCTACACTGCCAGTTCAAATATTCAGTGAGTTTTTTGGAAGTGACTGACATAATCAGTGTTGATGACTTAGAATTGTTTCCTGTCTCTGGACGTGGCTTATTAAGTAATGCTTTGCAACATACTTTATTTCCTACTAGCTCCCTATTGCAGAAAATGACATATTTTATTCCTGAATTTGTACTTGGATGTATTTACTACAAAAAATGTGGTATAACATCATTATAAAGAAAATTATACAGACATACTAAAATTTCATTTTAGACTCTCAGTAGGCTGCATTTATGTAAAGGTTACTTTGCCCTTCAGGAATTCAAAAATAACTAGCCTTTCAAGGCTCTGCTTGCTTCCCCTAACATTACAATAAACCAGTCCTTCCATGGAGTTTGGGATTATGCCATACATTAACTTGATATATTCTCCATTTAAATTTTATTATTACTTCAGCCTGTGTCACCTTCTATTGACAATAATTCTGTATGAAGTTCTTTCTTTCTTTCTTTTTTACTGCTCATAGAGCTTGTGGTTAATCAACCACAGCAGAGTATTTAAATAAAATGAGGCCAAGATGTAGAAACATGTACTCTAAACAGAGGGCTTCTCAACAATGGAAATGCAGATGTGAAATGCCTGAGCTTAAGGCAAGACGGAGTGAGCAATACCCTGGATTATATCTAAAGCACAAAATGATACCCACAAAATTCCACTAGAAGGATGACAGTCATTTATAATTCTCAAACATAAAGATGGGAAGGCTGGTTTCTATGAGAAAGCAAGGAAACTTTTCATAAATCCAGTCCAGATGATACTTCGTAAAAAAACAATATATAATCCATTTAACATGTGATTCTACCTCAACCATTGCTCCAGATCTTTTATGGGGCAGGATAGCATTTTTCCATGCTAATTATCTTGACATAAAATTTAAATTAATAAAACTTAAAATCACAACCTCAAGACTGCCCATTCGTTCCATTACTCTAAGAAATTGCCAATGCATTTTCATAAGGTAGACCTTCACTTAAGGAACATTTAGTAAGCAGCTCATATGGTCCAGAGAATCCTATGAGCCTAAAGAAAATCTGAAACATACTATTATTTGCACATTAAGTCCAGTAATAATTACTTAACTAACCCATGAATGAGGCAACTAAATTCTTCTGACAGTTTATAATTATTCTCTAAAATGTTATCTTGTTTGATTTTAATTTTTGTATACCTTCATGTTTTAACAAATTAAAAGAAAACCAATTGTCCTCTTTCTGACAGTACAGTAGAAAGATTACATCCTCCAAATCTTTGGTACCTTTAGTCCAATGCTGTCTACTCCTTAGATCATCCCTCACATTAAAAATAAAAATAAGAACAAAAACACAAATACATGCGTGCATGTGTGTGTGCATACATTTATTATATATACAGAATCTATAAAGAAACACACTGACATGAACAGACTGTGTCAAGTGTAGGACAAGCCACATAGTTCTAGCCTTTTGCAACTTGTATGCCTGTCTTAAGAGTCAAAGCAAAGCACACTTTCTTTTTGCAGCATATTTAAGACAGAGCAAATGGATGCTAAAAACAATCCCATAGCAAATGGGAACCTTTGAGAAGGCGCAGTAGCATAGACTCCAAATAGTAAAATGGTAACAGTAGTATGAGTATAAGGAGTAGCCATAGTAATGGCTAGAATGTCTCAACAAGGTTGTTTTCACTTCAAGTTATCTCATTACATCTGAACAATTCTAAGATTCAGATGTTATAGGAAAAGCCGGAAGTTATAGGTGTTCACTAACTTAATGTAAGTAACTCATCTAAGATGTGGCAGAAACTGAAAGTCCGTTGCTCCAAACTAAGTGACCATTTAGGTTTGTCTGGGGGGTCCCAACAATGGTGGCAATGTTTTCTTTCCAAAAGGGGGAAAAAAAAACCAACCACTGCACACATAGGTCAAAAAACTCCTATATTGTATGTCACTACTGAAATCAGTAAAAACCAATTTAAATTCTCTTTTAATATCTCCCATTCTGTGGGCACTTGGTGGCTCAGTGGGTTAAGCCTCTGCCTTCGGCTTGGGTCATGATCTCAGGGTCCTGGGATCAAGCCCTGTGTCAGGTTCTCTGCTCAGCAGGGAGCCTGCTTCCCGCACCCCCCACCCCCCACCCTGCCTGCTTTCTGCCTACTTGTGATCTCTTTCTCTGTCAAATAAATAAATACAATCTTAAAAAAAAAAAATCTCCCATTCTGCCTCAATTCCTGCAGAACAGGAAGTGGTTAAGAAATTGTGAAAGCTATAAGTAATTAGTGGATTGGGAATGGGAGGAAAGAGAAAGTTCAGTGTGGCAGGGGAGAACCAACCAACAAACAACACATTTTGTATGTCCTACAAAATGTGAAGCAAACAGTAAAACAAAACCTAAACTGGAAGGCCAAAGGAAGAGGGCAGACGGGCAGAGCAGCTGCTATGGCAGCCCTGGGAAGACAGAGTCAAGAGTTTCCTGTTATCTGTGAGTCTGGTCAGTGGGTGAACTGGGCATCACCAGGAGTAGAGGCTAAGTCCTGCCGACGGCAGCAGCCATGGTGGAGTGCTGAAAGCTGAAGTGAATTTACTGGGAACAGTCCTACTAAAAAGCCAGTTGTATTACAAGTCTGAGAGATGACTTGACAGACAGGAAGATTATAAGGAAATAAAAAAAGAGGAAGAAAAAGGAAAATTGGAGACCCTCAGAATTGCCTTGGAGTACTAGGATTGCACCTCTCCAAACAAAACATACAGAAATCATTCTAAGCTGACATGACTGGAGTTTTCTCGAAGAGTCTGCAAATCCATGGCTATTTTCCCTTTCCTAATCGGAGAGGGTAGATTGGGTTGCTTGTTAGCCTGCCATTCAGAGAACTCAGCTACAATGTTTGCTGATTAGTGCCAGATTTAATCCTCCAAACTCACAAACATAGCATTGGTTGCATAGCACTGGGCTTAACTATCCCCTCCTTCCATCTTCTAGCAATTTCGAGCTCCCCAAGGCAGAATGAAACCCCCCTGTCAGATCAGGTCACCTTTGAGATCTGAGATTTAAATAAAGTTTACTCCACCCTACTAGCTAGAGCCCTGCAGAAAGATCAATGTTTTCTTCAGCAATTTTGCAAATTCTCTGGGCTTCTGTTGTGACTCTGAGGTCTTGTTTTCTGCTGAAATTTTTATTTCATTGACATTTCCACTTCCCTGGTTGTTTTCTTTTCTCTGCTTTTGCCTATTCAATGAGCCCCTTCTGTTTGACTTCAAAAAACAAACAAACACACCAACTGGCATATACAGATAGTTTATAATAGGAGTTACATTTTCCCTATCCATGGTTGTCACTGGTACTGTGTAATTCTCTTAATACTAATCTTTTGGGGGAAAGTAAATAATAGCTTCTACAATTTTTTTTTTGGGGGGGAGGGGGCTTACCAGTCTGTTTTTGAAGGCTGGACTAATGGGATGTATTTGGCAATCACAGGTTAGTACAAAGGAGGACTACTCTGACTTGTTCTTTAGCAGTTTTCCCACAATGTCTTGATGAGTCACCTGTGGACATAACTTGCTCACACAGGGTATATTGTTATAGTGCTTTTTGAGCAGGGCAAGGCAGGGAGTTTAACAGGCTTAGAGACTGACTGCACCAGGGTCACATGATTAATAAATGGCAGCACTAGCCTAGAATTGATGGTCTTCTTCCTTCTGAGACCCAGTGAGTCCACTCTGGGAACCACTGCTGATTGTACCCTGCTCTACCATGCTCACCAGTAATAAAAGTAGGAAAAGAAGATGGTAAATGTGTTCTGTGGAAGCCACCCACCTTGCTCACCAGAGCTCTCTGAGGGCTTGACCCAGTTCATCAGGTCCTACTCACTACTCCCTGATGCAAAAATATCCTGGTAAGGAGACTTAAGGCCAGTGAGAATTTACATAACCCTATTAATATACTTTACGTTCATAAAACTTATTTTCCAAAAAGTAGAGGGCCTTTACATCACTTTAGTTCTCCATTCTAAAATTTGTAATGCGCTCCTTTCATTTGGCTTCAAAGTAAACTCGTGTCACGAGCTTCCAATCTATATCTCTGGGTTTATTCATTTCCACACAGACACATCTATTCAATTCGCCAGCCTCCCTAATCTCTAACAATTCACCATCCCCAGGCCATATCCAGTCCTTGCTGGTTTATGTGCTTTACATACAATGTATTCTTTAACTTCTTAATTTATTTGTATGAAAGTCCAGTCTTCCGAGACTAACTAATCCACACAGTCACTTAGTCCTCAGCTTGACTCTTTTAATTAAACTTTGTATTTAATTATCATAGAACTTCATTCCTAATATATCTTCTCTTATACAATAATAATTTCTGCATATGTTCTTTTTCTTTACTATTCTGTAAGCACAGTAACATGTTTTACCTTTGTATATTTCACCTTCCTCCTCCCAAGGTAAGATATTATTTGGACACAGTTCCCTAATAATAATTTACTGAATTACAGTAAGTCAATATATTTCATAGACTATTGTTTGTGACTCTTTTTTCATTGATAAAACACCAACCACTGGGCTGGCATTTCCTAAAAGTTCAAAAATCCTACCAAAAAATGAAGCTTGACACTTCTGAAGCCCACATTATTTCAGTTGTTTTGTTTCTTTCTGTCAGATTCCATAAGTCTAGTTTAGGGCTCACAGTGCTTCTGAGACTCAAAGGAATGAACTACCACAGGGATAGAAACAAATCCCTGAATTTCCAGTCTTTATGGATTGTGTTATATACTTGGCAATGAACTCTTATTCTCAAATGAGGAGGAGAGAGTCCTTCAAAACCACATCTTGTTGCTTTTTACAGACCTATCAGAATTATAAAACACAGGGGAGCCTGGGTGGCTCAGTGGGTTAAGCCTCTGCCTTCAGCTCAGATCATGATCTCAGGGTCCTGGGATGGAGCCCCGCATCAGGCTCTCTGCTCAACAGGGAGCCTGCTTCCCCCTCTCTCTCTGCCTGCCTCTCTGCCTACTTGTGATCTTCCTCTCTCTGTGTGTCAAATAAATAAATAAAATCTCAAAAAAAAAAAAAAAAGAAAGAGTTTTAAAACACAAAATGTGGTTCTCCAGACGAGGACTTAGGCTTTTTTTTTTTTAATCTATTAAAGCATGTTCCTGAAAGTCCAGAAAAAAAGGGGAAAGAAGCAGTTACTCAGGCAGATTAAAGGCATTAATTTATGAGGAAAAGGAGAATGGAGAAAGAGAAGGAACAGTTGATTCTTTACTTACAAAGTCCTTGAGACAAGGATCATAATATTTTAGAATTAGGGTCACAAGCTTCATAGTGAGGACACCAAATGTGAAGATTGGATTATCAGTGTTAGGATATGTACTACATTTAGGAGGGGAAATGTGCTAATTGAATTGATAATAAGGATATAGTAAAACTCAAGATAAAACCTAGGAGGATTATTATATTATCTATGTTTTTTAATGAACTTCAAAATTATTTAAGTAATTTTAAGAAGGAGTTTAATTCTTGAGTACAAACATTATTTATTAACCACTCTACAGAAGATGTATTAGCCAGGGCATTGTCACAAATAAGCTCCAAATATCATTGCCCTACCAAAGTTGAAGATTATTTCTCACTAATGCTATATATCCCATGTGGAAATTCCATGTGGGACTGCTTTACAAATCACTCGGATTTCCAAGCTTATGGAGGCTTCCTTATCTTGTGACTAAACTACCTAGAGTAAAAGGCCTTTTCAGTCATCTTAGCAAGAAAGGAAACTCTGGAGGATCTTGCAGTTAAAAATTAAAAAGTTAGTTTAAATTAAACTAACCAGATTAAATGCTTATGCTTAGAAGTGTTTCATTCAATCGCTTCTCCTCATATCTCCTTGATACTAACAGCCACATGACCCAACCCAAGAGTAAGGGAATAGAGGGGTGCCTAAGTGGCTCAGTCAGTTAAGCATCTGACTCTTGGTTTTGGCTCAGGTCATGGTCTCAAGTTTATGGGATTGAGCCCAGCATCGGGCTCTGTGCTCAGTGGGGAGTCTGCTTGGGATTCTCTCCATCTGCCCCACCCCCTACTTGTGTGCAAACACACTTTATCTCTCTCAAATAAAGAAAGAAAGAAATAAAATCTCTAAAAAAAAAAAAAGTAAGGGAAAAGGAGATGTAAATTCTTCCCCTGTGCCTGATAAAAGAGGGAAACTGAGCTATCCTTCACCACAAGATATAAAAATCCAATAAACCCATAACAATGATCACCATTCTGTCTATAATCTGTGTTTTTATGATGTATTTCCCTTTCGAGTATATTTTTGCTGTCAGCAGGAGATACGATAATGAGAAGAAAAGATAAACACAAGAAAATCAACACAACACAAATAAGAGAGTAAAATGCAAGAGTATCTTTATCTTCATACCCGCACAATGGACATGAGACCTCCAGTTTACCTGGTATACACTGTGTGGCATTGTTTGTGGCTCATCTGTGTTCTGAATGGTTGGTTCCCCTTCTGATCCATAAGAGTACATGATATGCTCATTTGTTTAAGATTTTGACTGTCCCTCTTTTCTAAGTATCATAAAGAAGCCTCTAAATATGGAGGTATTATTATTAAAATGATAAAAATCAACATATTATAAACATCATTATAATAAAAAATAATGGCAATCAATCCATGGAAGTCAAAGTGTTATGTCAATGAACACTGCTGCCACACTCTGTAAGTTTATCAGTTTCTCATGCCAAAACTAAATACTATAACTTAAATATTTTGCTAAGCCAGTATGTACATAATGGTTCCTCTTTTTAACTGCATACTTTATTTACTTGGTAACCAGGAAAGACTTTTTCCAGAGCATGTTCAAAAATTGCATTTACAAAGATTACTTTTAAGCAAGTGAGAAATTATGTCAAATATATTTGCTTAAGACAAGAGAAAAAGTTTGAACTAACCAGATTATCTGTGCAAAAATGCATGGGTCATCCAAATCATTCCCCCAAAGCCCTTTTATTTTCAAAGAAAGCAAGCAAAAGCAGTTCATGTTTAATTAATGTATAGCGTATCTAGCATATTCATTTTAGAATTCAACTTTGAAATTGACAATGTAGAGTTCTATCATTGCCCCTGGTGAAATAGTTGAGTGTAGGGTATTTGTTTTCATTTTACCAGACATTTACAGTATGATATGATGGAAAGTGAACTGGATTGATTGGGTATCTGGAGACCTAAATTCTGCCTCATCTTTATCCCTTAATAGTAAATAAGCTGACTTTTTCAAGCTTCAGTTTCTTCAGCTTGGGGAAAAGGGGAATGGTTTTTATGTTCCTTTCTAACTCCAGCCTCTCTTGCCATGGAGAATTCACATCCAGATACAGGTATACAAATATCTCACAGCTCTTCAGGAAGCAATCCTCTTCCTGGCAGGAGTGTCCAATAATAGTAGCGCCTCTGGAGACAGGTGGCCTGGATTTGACTCACAGCTTTGCCATTATTTGCTCTCTCATCAGTAAAACAAGGATGATAATGGTATCCACTTCATAAGACATTAGGAAGACTAAATGAATTAATACTTGTAAATGCATCTAGAATGTTGAAATATAGGAAGCACACAATTATCATTATTTAATGTTACTATTGGGCATTTTTTTTGTTATATGAATATACTATCACTTAATACTGATACAACTTACTGAGTTATTATTAGGAGAACATTCAGAATAGTCTATAAACTCCATCCATAAGGTGTTTAAGGTAAGTTGGGGAGCCAAAATGTATGAATAACCAGAGGAGAGTACACCTCATTTTTAACAAGTGAGTAGTTACCAGAATGCCCAGGGACAATAGCCAAAGCTTTGAGAGGTAGGAAAAGGATTTAATATTAGCTTCGAAAATGGGATCAAAATAGGAAACATTGTATTGGTTTCTAGAAGTTGGTGGAACAGATCCTAACTGACTCTCATGCTGAAGACAACCTAATATATTAAAACACAAAATAAAACATTTTAAAAATGCATTAATGATCTGGCAAGAAATTTTAAAGATTTTATGCGAAAGCAAGTGGGTTCAAGTTCAATGAATAGTAAGAGGGTAATATTCCCACAGTCTCAAAGCATCAACGTGATCAAAAAGAGAAAAAAACAAAATAAAACAAAACAAAACAGGGATTTCAAAGTCATCTTACTAATCCCAAATGAAACTGTAGTAATTATATGATCGAGAAATCAGCAGTCACCAACTTACCAAATGATTAAAATTAAACCACCAGTATGAGAAAGTCAACACCATGGGCTCCCTTGTGTGATGCCACGAGAATATTACCTTTGTAATATTCCTCCCCAAATGTGTAACTGAATCTAACTATGAGGAAATACCAGACATCCAAACCAAGAGGCAATCTACAGAAAAACTGGATGTACTCTTCTGAAAGACAAAGACTAAAAGTAAAGGACTCTAAAAAGACACGGGATCTTATACTTACTATTGCTAGAAATGAAATCGTGGGGACAAGGAGCAAAATTTGAATCACATCCGTGGGGCTTTAAAGATATGTCCACAAATCTTTGATGTTGCCCTAGCCCTAATTCCTTTCTCCTTGAGTATCGGCTATAGTCAGACTCACTTTTAACAAACAGCGTGTGGTGGAAATAGAAGGATGCCATGTGTAAGACTGAAAAGGCCCCATGGCTTCCTACTGCCCTCTCCTAGATTGCTTACCGAGGCAGTCAGCCACCATATCATGAAGACATCAAGCAACTCGATGGTGAGGTCCACAGAGTGAGGAACATAGGTGCATGTGTACTTTTTGGAACTGCATCGCCAAGCCCAAGTGAGCCTTTAAATGACTGCTTGGCATTTATTTAAACGTGCTTTAATTATGTGCTTGGCAACAAACACATAGATACTTTGATCCAAACCCATCCAGCGAAGTCACGCCCGATGCCTGACCCATAAGTGTTTTGCTTTTGCTTTGGTTTGGTTTATATTCAATTTGTTTAATTGTGGTATTATATGCATAATGTAAAAATTACCATTTAAACCATTCTAAGTGTACAGTTCAGTGGTATTAAGTACATTCAGATTTTTGTGCTGCCATCACTACCACCTACAGAACCGTTCTCATCTGCAAAACTGAAACTGCACCCAGTAAGCAATAACTCTCCATTTCCTCCACCCCAAGACCCTGACAATTACCATTTAATTTTGTCTCTATGAATCTGACTACTTTTTAATAAGTGGAATCATGTGTTCTTTATATCTGGTTTATTTTACTTGGCATCGTGTCTTTAAAATTCATCCATGCTGTAACACATGTCAGAATTTCCTTTTATTTTAAGGCTGAATAATATTCCATTGTATGTGCATACTACTTTTGTTTACTAGCTCAGCCACTGATGGAGACTTGGGTTGCTTCTACTTTGACTATTGTGACTAATGCTGCTATGAACGTGGTTGTACAAATACCCCCTTCAGTCCTTGCTTCATATTATGCTAATAGTATTCTTTGATACACAAAAGATTTTCATTTTTAAATGTAGTCAATTTACTTATTTTTAATTTGTTAGCTACGCTTTTGGTGTCATATTCAAGAAATCATTGACAAATCCAATGTTGTGAAGCTTTTTTTTTTTTTTTAAAAGATTTTATTTATTTATTTGTTAGAGAGAGGGAGAGAGCAAGCACAGGCAGACAGAGTGGCAGGCAGAGGCAGAGGGAGAAGCAGGCTCCCTGCCAAGCAAGGAGCCCGATGCGGGACTCGATCCCAGGACGCTGGGATCATGACCTGAGCCGAAGGCAGCTGCTTAACCAACTGAGCCACCCAGGCGTCCCTGTTGTGAAGCTTTTATGTTTTCTTTGAGTTTTATAGTTTTAGCTCTTATATTTAGTTCTTTGGTCCATATGATTATTTTTTTTTTTTGCATATGGTGTAAGATCAGAATCCCACCACATTCTTTTGCATATGGATATCCAGTTTTCCAAAGATCACTAGTTGAAAAGGGTATCTTTTCCCCAGAGAATGGTCATGGCACTCTTGTTGAAAAGCATGAGACTGTATGTGTGAGAATGGAGAGACTTTCCATTCTAGTCTACTGGTCTACATGTCTACTTTATACTACTAATACCACACTGTTTTGATTGCTGTAGCATTATAAGAAATTCTGAAATCAGGAAGAATGAGACTTCCTATTTTTTTTTTAATACTATTTTGACTATTCATGGTCCCTTGGGATTCCACATTAATTTTAGGATATATTTTTCTATTTTTGCAAAAAACATTGTTGATATCTTGATAACTATTTCACAGAAATTGTAAACTTACTTGAGTAGTACTGCTATCTAAATAATATAACATAGGGGCACCTGGGTGGCTTAGTCATTAGGCATCTGCCTTCGGCTCAGGTCATGATGCCAGAGTCCTGGGATCGAGCCCCACATTGGCTGCTCCCTGTTCAGGGGGAAGCCTGCTTCTCCCTCTCCCACTTCCCCAGCTTGTGTTCCCTCTCTTTCTGTCTCTCTCTCTCTGTCAAATAAATAAACAAAATCTTTTAAAAAATAAAACATAACATGAACATAGAATGTCCATTTATTTGTATATTGCTTAATCTTTTTCAGCAATATCTTCTAGTTTTCAGTGTACAAGTCCTTTGTCTCCTTGATTAAGTTTATGACTGAGTATTTTATTCTTTTTGATAATATTGTAAGTGAAATTGCTTTTTAATTACCTTTTCTGATTATTCACTGTCAGCGTATAGAAATGCAACTGATTTTTTAATGTGGATTGTATCCTGCAACTTTGCTGAATTTATTTATTAGCTCTAACAGGTGTGTGTATGTGTGCATAATCTTTAGAAATGTTTATATATAAGATCATGTAATCTGTAAACAAATATCATTTTACTCTTATTTTTCCAATTTGAATATGCTTATTTTTCTCACCTAACTGCACTGGCTAGGATGTACAGTATAATGTTGAACTGAAGTGGAAAAGCTCGTCATCCTTGTCTTGTTTCCGATGTCAAAGGAAAAGCTTTCAATCGTTCATCACTGTAGGATGTTAACATGGGTTTTTTCATTTTGGCTTTTATTCTACTAAGGTAGTCTCCTTCTATTTTTAGTTTATTGGATGTTTACATCATGGAAGAGTATTTAATTTTGTCAAATTTCTGTGATGATCATGTACTTTTTTTCCTTCACTTTGTTCATCTATTACATTGATTGACTTTAGTATGTTGAATCATCTTTGCATTCCAGAAATAAATCCTAGCTGGTCAGGGTGTACAATCCTGTAATCATACTACTGAATCAGTTTGCTGGTATTTTCTTGAGAGCTTTTGCAACAGTATCCATTAGAGATATTGGTCTGCAGTTTTCTTTTTCTGCAGTGCCTTTGACTTTGCTATTAAGGTAATTCTGGCTTTGTATGATGAATTTGGAAGTTTCTTCTTTTTTAACTTTTTGGAAGAGTCTGGGAAGAGTTAGTGTTCATTCTTTCTTAAATGTTTGCTGGAATACACCAGCAAAGCCATCTAGTCCTGGACTTTTCTTTTTCAGCGTGAGGGTTTGATTAATGATTCAATCTTTTTAGGTCTATACAGATTTTTAAAAATTTCTTTATGATTTAGTCTTGGTAGGTTGTATGCTTCTAATTTGTCTATTTCATCAAGTTTGTGCAATTTCCTATCATACAATTTTCATGGTACTCTCTTATAGTCCTTTCATTTCTATAAAATTGGTAACAATGTCCCTTTCTTCATTTCTGAATTTAGTTATTTACATCCTCTCTCCTTTATTCTTAGTGTAGCTGACAGTTTGTCAATTTTTTTCATCTTTCCAAAGAACCCATTCTTGGTTTTGTTCATTCGCTCTGTTTTGCTTATATTTGCTCTAATCTTTATTATTTCCTTCCTTTTGCTAGCTTTGGTTTCATCTTCTTTTTCCTGTTCTTTAAGGTGTAAAGCTAGATTATTGATTTGAGATATTCTTAATGACAGTATTTATAGCTATAAAGTTCACTGTTAGCACAGTTTTTACTGTGTTCAGTAAGTTTTGGTCTGCTGTGTTTTAATTTTCACTTGTCTTGGGATATTTTGTAATATCCCTTGTGATTTCTTTTTTGACCCATTGGTTGTTTAAAAGAATTTTGTTTCATTCTACATATTTGTGGCTTTTCCAGTTTTCATTCTGCTATTGATATCTAGCCTCATTCCATTGGCATTGGGAAAGATACTTTGTACTATTTTAATATTTAAAAATTTATTAAATTTGTTTTGTGACCTAACATATGGTCTATCCTGGAGAATGTCCTATGTGAAAAATATGTATTTTCCTAATGTTGGGTGAAATGTTCTGTACATTTATATTAAATTCAATTGAACAATAGTGTTATTCAAGTCCTCTGTTTCCTTACTGATCTTCTCTCTCATTTTTTATTCATTATTGAAAGTACGGTATTCAAGTCCCTACAATTATTGTAGAGCTCTCTATTTCTCACTTCAACTCTGTCAATGTTTGCTTCAGATGTTTAGGAGCTCTGATGTTTGCTATACATTATCTTTATACTTATTATAACTTCTTGGTGAATTGACCTTTTTATAAATCTATAATGTCCTTCTTTGTCTCTCTTAACAATTTTTACTTAACGTCTATTTTGTCTGATGCATCATCTATTTTGTCTACTCCCTTTTGGTTACTATTTGGATGGAATATCTTTGACTTTTAATCTACACATATCTTCAAATCTAAAGTGTGTTTCTTGTACACAACATTATAGTTGGGAGGATCCTCGTTTTTGTTTTGTTTTGTTTTTATCCAATTTGCCAGTATATGTCTTTTGATTGAGGACTTCACTCCACAGATCTGTTGTTTCTAGCCACTACATTTTGGAGTAATCACAGCAATGGATAAAAACCACAATTCCTGTATATTAATTACTAATATCAAATCTATATTAATATGTTTTTAGAATTATACTGCAGTTATGAATATTATGATCTTGTTTTTAGAAAAATACATAAAGTATTTCATGATTCAAAGGCATTATGACTCAAGTTATCCTTAAATGTTTCAGAGAGAGACAGATGACAAAGGAAATGTGGTAAAATGTTAACAGCTGGAAAAATCTGGATGAAGTTACATGAAAATCCTTATTATTATTCTTGGGATCTTGCTGTATGCCTAAAATTATGTCACAACTTAAACCAATTAAAGAAAACCAAATTCAAAGACCAAAAAATTAATTACACATTAGAACCTAAATATGAATAGAGCTTGAAAGGTCACGTTTACCTTCTGGATTCCAGAAAGAAAGGAAAAAAGAAAAACGAATAAAGGTAATATATAGATAAATAACAACTAAGAATTTTCCGGAATTGATGGAAGACACCAACATAAAAATTAAATTACCTAAGATCTAAATAAAATAAGATCAAATAATATGAAAAACTTGATATCTGGATATACCACAGTAAGACTACAAAGACAACAGAGACAAAGAAAAAATACTGTAGAGAAGAAGGACTGATCATCTTCACGGAAAGCAATCAGGTGAACAAGTGACTTCTGAACAGCAACAATGTGCACTAGAAGGCCAGTATAATAATAGATAGAGTGTGCTAAAGTAAAATAACTATCAACCTAGAATTATATATTCTTTCAGTGATAAGAAAAAGGAAGACATTTATGGACAAAGAAAAACTAAGCATTTACTACCAATAGATAATTACTAAATGATATTTTAGATGTAGTTCTTCAGGCAGAAGAAATGGAAAAATCTCATATACAAGAAGGAATGGTAAGCAAACACAGTGAGCAGTATTCTTATTTATCTATATGAAACAAAAATAAAATTGCCATTTGGGTTAAATATTGCAATAGAAGTAAAATATATGAAAATTGCTATAAAATTAAACGAAGCTGGAAGTACTTGTTATTCCAAGCTCTTATATTGTTCAGAAGGAGAGTGAAGATTGAACTTCACACTTTAGTGAGTTTTCCGGCACATAATTACATTTCTAAGATAATCATTAAAGACTAGAAAAGAGAATAGAAATATTAAACTAATAGAGGGAAAGTTAAATGAGAATAATCAATTCAAAATAATTAGGAAATAGATCGAGAAACACAAGAATGGGTAGACAAATAACAAATTTAAAATAATGTTGAAGATTCAAAGAAAATATATTAGCATTATAATCAGTGTAAATAGACTAGATACTTCAACTAAAGTACAAAATTTGAAACGGTAGCTAACTCTAGTAATAGGCAGTATGATTCCACTTATGTAAAATTTTAAAGAAATCAGATATGTACCCCATACAAAATATACAATGGTAGAAATATGTCTCAAAACTATAATGAAAAGCAAAAGGGTGATAAACAAAATTCAGAAGACAGGTTATCTCTGAAGGCACAAGCAAAGAGATTGGATTAAAGAAGGATGTATGGGTTACTTCAGTATATGTTAATGTTTTTCTTACACTGAATGGTGTGCAAAATGCTATGCATTTTGTAGTCTATTTTACAACTCATACATATTTTAAATACTTCCCATCGCTATTCAATAAAACCAAGTAAAAAAGAAACATCTGAAATAAACGATTTTTTTAAAGACTTTATTCATCCATTTGAGAGAGAAAGAGATATCACGAACAGGGTTGGAGGGAGAGGGAGAAGCAGACTCCCTGCTGAGCAGGAAGCCCAACGTG
Organism: Taxidea taxus jeffersonii; assembly: GCA_003697995.1. Lineage (NCBI taxonomy): Eukaryota > Metazoa > Chordata > Mammalia > Carnivora > Mustelidae > Taxidea > Taxidea taxus. The sequence continues at coordinate 16,275 of RCUC01140566.1, forward strand.
GGGCTCAATCCCAGGACCATGAGATCTTGACAGGATCTCACGAAGGCAGATGCTTAATCCACTGAGCCACCCAGGCTCCCCTGAAATGAAAGGTTTTGAATGGATGTAGAATATATTGCACTACTGCTGTGAGGCTAAGTTGTGCTGTCAAATTGAGAAGCACTGTTTTGACTGGGGAACCGGCCTGATTAGGTAACAGTGCAAAAACTAAACCTAGGTCAGGTCTACAGGACATTAAACTCTGTCAGGGAGCTAAATGTGACAGATTGCAAAATTGTCCTATTTTCTCGCTCCTTCGTATATCCACTCCCTTTGTAGTGTTGTTACCTCATCGCCACTCTTGTCAAGAGGTAGAATCTATTTGTCCACTCCTTGTTATCGAGCTGGCCTTGTGACTCGCTTTGGCCAACAAAATGAGGTAAAAGCCAACATGGGGCCAATTCCAAGCATTGGCTTCAATGCTTCCATTCTTTGTCTTGAAACTGACATCTGCTGTGTAGTTTTGCTCAAGCTAATCAATTGTATGATACAGACATATGGCCCAATCACTCTTGATGCCTCAGCCACAAAATTGTGAAATAAGTGAGTCAGAGGACTAAGTTATGCTGCTCGTTCATGGAAAATATGCCATCCTCATGAGTATGTTGATGACTTTGTTAAAAATACCTCTTGCCACCCCTGTCACTCCTGGCCTATTCACAGCTGACCTCATACGTATGAGCAAGCTCAGCTGAAATCAGTCAAACTTAGGATTACCAAAACTGCCCACTGACCTGGAGACATGTGAAAAATAATCAAATGATTGTTGTGTTAGGCAAGTCAGTTTTGGAATAGTTTTTACTCAGGGAGAAAAAAAAAAACAACTCAGTCATGCAATCATTAAAGTATATATTAATCATAAGTAAACTCGACTCTATAATTCTACAAACACCGTTATCTTTCCTTCCCATGTTTCTCTCTGAAAGTACTCATAAAACATGTTCATGTGGTTCTAATTTTGTAAGTCCATGAAATACTTTGTAGCCATGAATATTCCTATTGTGTATAAAATGTCCTTATTTTGGAACATTTAAGTCAAGAAAGTCTTCAAAGATGATACAATCTGAGAAGATAGATTTTCAATTTGCTATTTCAAAAAAGTAAGTGGGATAATGTTTCTTAAGATAAAACAGAAAAACTCAAGGGAAAAAAACACAGGTATGAAACTGAAATATGCTGATCTCCCGTCTCTTAATTTATGCCACTGTGAAAACCCTGCGGTATTGTGGAGCCACAGTATTCACGAGAACAAGAGAACAGGGGTGGCAGAAGGTATTTTTAACAAAGTCATCAAGGCACTCATGAGGATAGCATATTTTCCATGAACAAGCAGCATAACTTAGTCCTCTGCTTTAACACTACACATAGCATAATGGAAATGGCACTTTCGTAATACTGATGCTCCCACAGGGAGCTTGACAGTGAACCAGGAAAAGATCACAGGCTCTGACAGCTGATTGGTGAATTAATTAGGTGCTGCACTTTTTTAATGCTACTGTAAATCACATGTGCAGCATGAATTCAGAGTCATAAAAAGATTCCAAGGATGCAAGTGTCACACAACAGTAGGACAAAATGTAATCAGAGTCCAGAGGGAGACCCAATGCAAATAGGTTTACCAGAGACCTGCTGAGATTAATCTTACTTATCTCCCTTTCTGAAGGGAAAATTTAGATGGGGTGGCAAAAGTATTTAGGCTCCAAGCAAAATAAATTGATGCCTTTTTTATCACTTCCTCTCAAGTTTTCTTGATACAGACTTGACTTCATATTTATAAACTTTTTAGCCATCTGTGAAATATTCCACCTCATGTAACCTATCAAGTGATAGGATATTTTGAAGAGAGATCACAGAAAATACCATTTTCCACTCTTCAATGACTGGGTCATTGTTACTGGTGCTTACGGGCTCTCAAAAATTCTTCTGTGGCAGACCTTAGTTGCTACGTATATCTTGTTATATAACATATTGTAATTTATCAGTTTTGTGATCCTGGGGATATTATTAAACCCCTCAGCTCTAGTTTATCCATCTGCAGAAAGGGGCTAATAAAATTAATTTCACTGGGCTATTATGGAAATTAAATAAATATTATAAAGGGCTTAAAACAGTGCCTGGCTCATGCATCACAAGTGCTATAAAGGTTGTTGCATAAATGTTGATACAAAAATGATGTCATTGTATTTCCACTGAGATCCATCACCACTGAAACTATTGATCCCTCAGTAGACAAAGCTTTCGATTCCTTTTTTTTTTTTTTTAGGTTCTTCTTTTTTTTAAATTTTTTTTATTTAAGCTTTTTTTATTTAAACATATAATGTAACCCCACCACCCTCTCTCAATCTCTCCCCCCCCCACCCCCCTCAGTTTGTTTTATGACATTAAGAGTCTCTTTTGGTTTGTCTCCCTCCCGATCCCATCTTGTTTCATTTTTTTCTTTTCCTACAACCTTAACCCCCACCCCCGTTGCATCTCCACTTCCTCATATCAGGGAGATCATGTGATAGTTGTCTTTCTCCAGTTGACTTATTTCGCTAAGCATAATACACTCTAGTTCCATCCATGTCGTCGCAAATGGTAAGATTTCATTTCTTTTGATGGCTGCATAGTATTCCATTGTATATATATATATACACCACATCTTCTTTATCCATTCATCTGTTGATGGACATCTAGATTCTTCCTATAACTTGGCTATTGTGGACATTGCTGCTATAAACATTCGGGTACACGTGCCCCTTTGGATCACTACATTTGTATCTTTAGGGTAAATACCCAGTAGTGCAATTGCTGGGTCATAAGGTAGCTCTATTTTCAATTTTTTGAGGAACCTCCATGCTGTTTTCCAGAGTGGTTGCACCAAAAGCTTTCGATTTCTAACATTCTGAATGAAAATGGGCCTTTCTCAGAAAAATGAGGTCTTCACATAGTTGAAGTACAAAAATACTAATAGAGCTTTATGTATGCAGGATTGAAATGTAGGGGTTCTGAGATTCACTTTTTTTTTCCTATTATTTTCTGTAACCTGGAAAGATGAGGAACTAAACAAAGGACCGACAATGTATCTGTCAGATTGAAAAAAGGAACTAAGATTCACTTCAAGCCTTCTTCCTAGTGGCAAACAGATCCTGTTGCAGACATGGCGAGCTCCAGGTGGGTTTTGATTAGCTATCCCTCATGCCTGTGGCAATGGCATGAAGCAAATGCCAAGCCGATTCAGTGTACATATTAATAACATTTCAACCTCTTCCAATAAAACAGTGATCACTGAAATTACATATGAGCATAGAAAGAACACAAAAAAATGTTAAAAGTTTATTCTTCATTTTAGTTCCCTTCCCTTCCCCTATCTGCTATACACTGAAGATAACTGTTGAGTCATGAAATGATCAACTACCATGTGCACGGGATGCATGAGGACAAGGATAGGGTTGACAGAAGCACAAAAAGTGGACCAGGATCCCTGGCAGAATCAACCTGAGATTTTATCTGACCTGGTAAGTGTAAGGATGCCTGGGGTATTTAAGTCCCTTACTCAGAGTGACGAGACTGTGATATCCACTGATGCAAACACACAATCAACAGGTAATATGAAATATTTGGTAAATAGGAATAAGAAATTATTTATACTGAGAGAGTGTATTGGAGCCTGTTTTATTCTTAAAAGGACTTGGGATAGCTAACTAAGTTGCTTTGGTGTGAAATCAAAATAAATGAGAAAAAAATGTAAAATCAAAAAGATAAAATAATACCAGGGATAAGGTTAGTACCTACTTGACCTCAATTAGCTTATGTATGGGAGAATCCAGATCTGTTGGTCTCCCTTCTCAGAAAACAGGGCTGCTATTCCTGTCACTCCTAAAGGAGCTACCTGTAAGGAACAAGAGTAAAGAAGGGCAAAGTTCCTCTTTCTTATTAATAGTCTTTGGGACCCAACTGTCAATATGGAAAATTATGGTCACCTGGGCTGGAATAAGGACCTGAACTAGAAGCCTGAGAGATCTCTGCTACCCAACTCCAAATTTAAGCCCAAATCATCCATTTTACTTTGATCAGATTGGATGTTTTCAAGGAAAATAAGAGGTCAGAGGGAACTACCTAGGGAGTAAGCCCTTGGTCAGCTTAGCACTGGAAATAAGATAAAAAGGAGAAGGGGAAAAAAAAAAAAAGGAGAATGGGGCGTTAGTAAGAAAGATGGCTGAGCTCCTCCATGTAGAAGGATTTCAGCCTTCCAGTTTGAAAGGAAAAGAAGGTAGACTGGTTCCTATGTGCATAAATATTCATTGGATGACTATCCCACAACCTCATGGAATCTCTCCCACCAAAGGATTATCTCCCCTTCCTGGGAGTTCAATCTTCCTCCTCTCTGAAAGCTCTTCTTGCAGACAATGCACAGGTAGCTCCTTCTTATCACTCAGGTACCTCCTTAAAATGTCACCTCCATTGTTAAAGCCTTTCCTGACAACACAAATCCAAGTAGATCCCCAGGCTCTCAACTTATTTTAGCACTTCTTATTACTGGATGCTTTCTTTTACATACTTTTATTGTTAATTGACTCTATAGCTCACCACCTATTAAGACATAAGCTCAATGACAATAAGGATCTCATCTATATCATCTCCTCATATACATGTGAATAATATATGAACACAATAGGTGCTCCACAAATGTTTACTGAATGGACACATGCACAAATATGTGTTTTGACAGGTCAAGAAAAGTAGTGGAAAAAGAAGTACTTTTGGGAAATCTCTTTTAGTACTAATTATATCTCACATTTGCCAAGAATGGGTATTAATATATGAAGTGCTATCTTTTCTCAATCTTTACAACACTGCCATAATATGAACCCTGGAAAGAAAACTGGAGTCACAACCTGATCAAATCTACCCTAGAGCCAAATGAAAGATGAGATCCTGTGCCTCAATGGATCCCATAGCAGCTATGTTTCCCTAGATATATGCCACTGGATTCTGTTTACTCGCCAGAACATGTGCAACAGATTTGGTTTTGAGCTTCCTAGAAGCCTATACACATTTGCAAATAAATCTATTATGTGGTCTACTGGAGTAATAGCTAAAAATAATTTTCCAAGAGAAGCCCTCCAAATATATATTTCCGAGAGAAGCACTCCAAAGTGCTTGGACGGGACATACGTCCATCTTCCTAATGGAGAAACTTCATAGAGGATGAAGAAAAGCACACCATGAACAACATCACCACTGTAAACATAAGTGTGAGTTTCTAGCATCACAAATCAGTGTAAGCTGATTGCATTGATTCAAGCTGTGGTTCAGTGAAAGCACTTCTACAGAGTAAATACAAAGATTTTAATAGTCTTGTTTACTCCATTGATAAAATTGAAGCTTACTGATGAATGAAAAAGATTCATGTCCTTTGGGAAATCTTCCCTCACTATGTATTTTGCCACTACGTTGCTGATTGATATTGGTTGGCAGAATTATGATGTATGGCAAGTAACAGACCAGACATCTGGTATTACTAATTAAGGACATATCCATGGGTTTTAGAACATGCATAATTTTGGCATCTTCTCAGGAGCCAAGACACCTAGCCAGAACACTTACCTGAACCAGCTAACATGCCTATACAGACAAGTACAAAAGGGAATATCTTTAGCCAACATCTAGACTTCTTCAGAAAACAACAACAACAACAATAACAACTCTGGTTTTATCTAACACGTGAACAGAAGTCTAATTGAATGGCTAATACCTTATCCTAGTCATAATCCCAAATCATTAACAATAATAAACAAAATACCCTTAAAATATTTAACTTTATGCTATAAAATGTGCTTCTAGGTAACTACATAATTGTTGGGGTCTAATCCAAGGTCCGTGAATTGGAAAAGCATGTAGTTTGTAATGGTTGATTTTAAGCCATTCATTCTTACCATGATTAGTACCTGAGCATCGATGACAATATCACACCAGAAGCAGTAGTTTCACATTCTGTTTTTACAGACTAGTGAACTAAGCCCCAGAGACCTCATGTAAATTAGCAAAGTGACAGAGGCAGTGAGTAAGAACCTAGGAACACTGCATGTGTGCCTAAGACTGTAACCACTAGGAACATTCTGCCACGCTATTTGCAACTTCTATCAGATAGATGAAATGCATAGATTTTTGGAGCTAGTAAGAATCTTGGGTCATTTGCTTAGCTTTCTTATTTTATAGCTGAACTAAAACAGAGTAAACTGTTGACTTCAAATCCATATCCTACTTAGTGGTAGAATTAAAATAGAACCATTCCCGCATTTTTCTAAATAAAATTTCTTTACACATAAAAATCATCTTACATTAAGAAAACACAGAAAATAAAAAAAAAGTATCACTTAGTACTAAATACTGATGATGTATGTAAAGGATATTTCTCCACACAAAAGATCATAAAAAAATGACAGAATAATGAATGAAATGCAAACTGTTCATCTTTCATGAACACTGATTAGTACATGAATCCCCAGTGAGAAGCAGCTGATCAGTCAGCCATCTTCATGTGACATCTCTAGAAGCTGGACTGTTAACCCAGTTTACAGCAGCCCGTTCTGTTTGGGGAAAAATTCTATGATAATTTTCTGGAAATACTAATCTCCCTTCTATCTGACACTGATTCAAATATTTACAAAAAATTATCATCTCTAATACTTACTAGTCTTTTCTTCTTAAAACAAGGCATACATAATTCATCCAAACTTTGAGATTCTCTCATCATGCTTGCTCTGGGCAGTTACCCTCAGTTCATCAATATCATTTTTCAAATTTGGACTCAGGTCACAGTGTTTTAGGGGTGTTCTACTCAGAGTGCTGACCCGGTTTATAGCATTCTCTCTGTTCCATACACCTATTGTAATGTCATTCACGTTCTTTCTTTTTTCAGATGTAGAGTTCAGTAATTCATCGTTGCGTATAACACCCAGTGCTCATCACATCCTGTGTCCTCCTTAATGCCCATCACCCAATTACCCATTCCCCCACCCACCTCCCCTCCAGCAACCCCAGTTTGTTTCCAATAGTTAAGAGTCTCTCATGGTTTTTCTCCCTCTGTGTTATCCACATTCTACTTACACACTGACATCACACTGGTAACACTTAACTTCTAAACCTGGGTCTATGGCTTTTTTTTGAACAACAAAAATGTCTCTATTATCCTTTCAATTGACCTGACTCTTTACTTAATACTGATTTTGAAAAAAAATATATATTCTGATGGCTTTAGAATGGAGAAAATAAATTTTAAAACCTCACCAAAGATTTAGAAGAAATAAAGAATAACAATAAAAAGTAGGTAAATAGTTCAGTACCTGTGGAGGGCGGGGCAACATTAAATCTGTCTTTGTCACTTTAGATGAAGACTTGACTATGTGCATGGGAGAAGAAGCCAGTGGGAGTGGGGGCAGTGGGAGAGGGGACTGAAAATGGGAGTAAAAATGAGCTTTATTGTTAAAACAAGAACTTAGAGGAAATAGGATCTGTCCTTTCATTCTGCTTCTATTTCATATTTTAAATTTTTGTTAAAATGAAAGTTTCCATATGGCTTTGATGTTTCTTAAAAATCCCATCAAAATAAAATAAAATATTAAGTTTTAAAATAACCTCTACTCAAAAAAAATAACCTCCACTCATTTAATAAATTAGTAGTGTGTGTAATATTTTTTGCTGATAAAAATAAAATCAATCTCTACTCTACTATCTGGGTATATCTGAAGACAACCAGTGTTCTCTGGGTTCACAATCAGGGATAGATTGTAGAACTTCCCATAAATTCAAGTGGAAAATATAGGCTGATTTATCAGGATTACTTAAACTGGCTAAAATAACTATGAATAAGTATACTAAGAAATATTCAAAGAAGCAATTATAATCCACAGTGTCCTCAAATCACGTTAAATTTATATTTTAAGTACCATACCATTGAATGTTCTTTTTGATTGGAAGAGCCCTGTGAATGATAGACACTTTTGTGCTGAGCAAATGAGCAGTTTCCCCTAATTCTCTTTACACGACTGTCTGCTCCTTCCCTATTATCTCATCTAAGTCAACATAATGGAGGGCCTCATAAAATGTGAGCCATATGCCTCATTATGCAGTTCACGATTTAAATTTGGTCAATGATACCTATATTGTTTAAAAAAAACTCACCAATTCAGTATAGTTTGTGCCTATTCAATTTTTCTTCCATTTATCATTGAAATATACTTGTTTTTTCATTTAAATCTATATTTCTGTGCATAGAAAGTGTCAGTTTCCTTGGGGCGCAAAACAGCATCTCAGATGTGTGTGTGTGTGTGTGTGTGTGTGTGTCCACCATTAATACTTGGGTAAACTGTTCACAAACAAAGGCATTCTTTCCTTGCCATCATTGTTTGTCTGATAGATTTGTGAAGGAGTGACAGAATCAGGCCTATTTCTTTTCTAGGACACCCATTTTTTTGCCTCTTGTCTTCATGAGGTCATATGCAAACAGCCCCATATGTCTCCCTATAGTTGCATTAAATAAGGGCTTTTTTAACAGACACTAGCCAAGACTTATCTTTAATTCCTCTCTCTGTAATGTTAGGTGGTGAACAGAAAGCAACAATTGCCAATGTCTCAATTTACTCTCTGACAACTAAAAAAAAAAATAAATTAATTAAAAAATAAAATCTTGTTGTGATGCTTGATCAATCAATGACCACCAGCAGAGAGAGAGGAAGTAGAAAAACTAGCAAATCTTTGCAAGGATAAGAAAGTTACCTACACCACACAGAGAAAGTACCTTTAAAAGCTATGAAGTAGTTTCTTTTATTTCAGGTGTATTTTTCTTTTTAAATACAGAATGTGTAAATGTTATACCTGACAAAGCTAAAGAAAAAAAAAGCCCAGAAATAACTCACTTTCCACTTCAAATTAATAGTGATATATATACACAAATATCATTACCCATGTCATAAGTGTTAATAAAGAAAATATGCTTAGCCATTATGCTTCATGTATAAATTTGATCTAGAACACTGAACTATGTTACCATAGTATTTAAAAGGACAAAAATCACTTTAAGCAAATAAAAATGGTATACAGACTATTGTAAACATATCACATATAACATAGATAATAGTTTTACAGAGAAAAATGTATAAGCTTAACGGTGGATTGTTAATATGCCTTTACTTCCCCCAGTCACTTTGGGGCTTACAAACCAGGAGAACTATTTAATTAAATGCATGATTAAATAAAACAAAATTAATTTCCTTCTTGTTATAAAGAAAATAAGTCTGAAGACACAAAATTGTATTTCATTTCATCCTGAAAATATAATTAAAATAAAATAAGTATTTACCTCATATGATTAAAAATCTGCCGGACACTTCAGAAGCACAAACAGCACATGATACAGCGACACAGCTTTCCTGTGGTGCTCTTCAATTTCTAGAAACATAAGGAAGGTGAAAGAGTGCTTTTAGAGCAATATATGCCTTGGTAAAATGATGCGGATCAGCTACAAAATGTTTATAATCACTCCACAATGCCTTTTAAAAAGTACCTCCCTACATATTCTTGTTATCATAGCATTAAACACACAATATAGTGATGAAAATTATGTCATCTGGAACTTCCAAGATACAAAAAGAGACTCCACATCATAATACACACCACACACAGACACACAGACACACAGACACACACACACACACAGCAGTCACTCAATTGCACATTATTTTACTGGGAGAGGCTGTAGTACTATGAAAAGTAAAACGTTTGTAATTTAAATGTTTTCTTATTATATACACATTACCAACATAAATTTTTCTAGTCATAACACTGAGTTTTAAGTAGTAGTGGGTGTCAGCTCCATTGTTTAATTTTTCCCACTGATTTCTTTACTAGATTTTAGCAATTATTCTTATGTTTCATAATTTTCCTGGAAAAGATTCACAGAATGTGAGAAACAACTGTCATTCATTTGATAAGTTGATAAGCAATATGTAGGCATTTAAGTGAATTCTGCTGCCAGATAACATACACTATAGACAGTAAAAAACTAATAACTCAAACTTTCATAACCTGTTTCAATTATTTGTATATGAAACTTTTTAAACATATTTTCTCCCACCTACCTAAAAAGAAATAAAGTGATAGGCAAAATATATAGGTACTTTGCTGCTGTCCAGTGTTACGTCTCCATTTTGCATTACACAAACACATACTATTTAGGTACAACAGGAACTGTATTACATTCCTCTTCTACATTTCCCTCACAATAAGCCTTTTTCATGTACTGTTAAATTCAGGCACAAATCTCAACAAATCAGTACCATGGACATCTGCCCTCTACCCTCCAAACTCTGAAAACCTCTAATCCAGTAGGCGACAAAGAGTATCAGGGTAGGAACAGATATGGTAAGGAAATGGTGCTCCTAACTGAGAAGTATAATTTTGTCAAGGTAGCTGGTAGCAGGTTAGAACAGGAAAAAAAAATGAGCATCTTCTTAAATTCATTGCAAGAGTGACCAAAAGAACCCTTAATTAATTCATTTTCCTAAAGGCTACTACTTACTATTAGAAACCAAACATACATATTTAGTATCCATAGATATAAATATGTATATATTTACATAAATACATATTTCTATTTAACATAGATGGGTAGATAGGAGAATACATAAATGACAGATAGATAAAAACAGATTTATATATATTTATAAAACAGATCCCTCACTACGTGTTTCTTTGTCTCTTTTGTTAGTTATTGGACATTCAGAACTCACTTTAAATATGTTTTTCCAGCCAAATAAGTTCTGTATAGTGAATAATATGTCCCATTAAATTCTAGAACGATATTAGTAGCTACATTTACATTAGGGAGAAACAAATTGTAAAGCAAAGTTTTGACCACTTTTGGCAGGAAAGAGAGTATTCTAAAGTTCAGAATAGTGGGATACTACTAGCCAGAGAAATAATGAAATACCAGGAATTGCTGCATAACATTTTATGAGTTTCTACTTTTGCAGAACTATACTACTTTCCAGAGAACACATCAACTAATCCAGTACCTTATCATCTTCTAACTCTGTATTCACAGCTGTTTGTCTTGTTTTCATTTTGTTATTTATAATTCTACAGTAAACCACCCTAAACTTGTATTGAAGGCTCACTGTGACAAGTGCTCTTATAGGTGCTTTCATATGCCCATCTCATTTAATCAACAAGACACATACAGCATCACAATTTGAGGAGAGTAGCCACTATCTTACACACCATATGTCTCAACATAAAAATCCTAAGTCAGAAGTTGCCTGTTCCATAAAATAACATGCTCTTCCCAACTAATTATAATTTTTTGAAGATTTATTTATTTATTTGGGAGAGAGAGAGAGATCAGTAGTAGAGGAAGGGCCAAAGAGAGAGAAAGAGGGAGAGAATCTCGAGCAGGCTCCCCACATTCTGTACCTAATGGTAACATATAAGAGAAGGTAGGCCTGGGCCTTCTTCTGTAATTCCAGATCGTGGGACTCGTTCATCTTAATCTGGGGAGATCCTTTATACCACAGTGATTTGGAAAACAGCAGAAGGGTGTTAGTAATAGAATATACTTTTCAGAGAAAGAAAAGGGGGAATATATTAAATCAGTTTCATAAGAACTGGTGATAGTGGCTCTGCTGAGCTAGGAACAAAATTCAAAAGAAGGAATTTGAGAACTATACCCTTAACATTTTGATTGAGTCACACAATTTGAGATTAGTGATAATGTCTAGAACATGAAAAATGAGGACTTGATGAATGTGTATTTTCAAGCATTTAGTAGACAAAAGAAAGCCCATTTGTGTATAAGATAAAAACAGCCCATATGCTTAGGACATTCAATAAAAATTATACTTAAAGTGGGCAGCGTACTTAAAAAAAAAAAAGACCCTGAGAGTCAACCTGGAAATAATACATAAAATATACACAAAAATTTTGATGTTATGTCTACAAAAATTACATCACTCCCCCACCACCACGAAGGTCATGTGATTAATTACTGATGAAAATAAAACAATATTCCAGGTCTTCTGGCTTACAAGTCCGTTCCCTTTCCCCTACATGATATTGCCTCTCTCATTTCTAGTGTCTTTCTAGGATGAGACAATTATATACTGCAACTGAATCCCAAACGGGTATGCTGTACTGATCCAATAATGGCTCTAAGTGCAGCACTGGGTTGGTATGGGGATCAGAGCATGATGCACTTAGCCCAGTCCCTAGAATTCAGTGAGGGATCGAAGGGCAGCCCTTACTGCTATTATTGTCTACAAAATGAGAGAACATCTTACTCAGAAGAGCACAGAATAGTGAGGAAAGAAAAAAAAAATGTTAAAGAGGCTCAAAGAACATGCTGAAGCAATAATTTCAGAAGGATTAATATTGTTAAGATACAACCAGAGCAGATTCAATGCCTATTCAAACAAGTGACTTTAACTTCAAGGTTAGATACATGCAAATGTAATTTGTAAAAGAATAATGGTTGTTTTATTTACTTCTTGAGATGAGTATAATAATCTCCAAGGATAAGCAATATTTTATATTGATTCAAACTGGGATAAGCAATACCCCTTAGGTTTATGGTGGTGTGCTAGATAGTATCTGGAAACAAAAAATAAAAAAATAAGTCTTCCTGGACCTTCAGTGTTATTTTAGAGGGAAAATAAATACTTACACTGTGAGCATTTCTAGGAAAATAACCTCTAGTTATGAATTTACATTTCTAGGGGGAAAGAGTTTGAAAATCCTTGCTTTAACTGAAAGAACAGACATTTTTACCATTCTTGTCTCCTCTCCCACAAGATTTTCTAGTGATGGCCATATTTTTATCTCAAAGTGGGAGAAATGGGAGAAGACTTTCTCAGAGGAAATATATAGTATATGGTATCTTCTCCTAAAAGGAAAGTAAACTTCTGACTTACTGAATTTTCTTATTTGTAATTATTAATAATACTTAGTATACAACAGTCTGCCAGTTCCATACAACTTAATTATTGTTGTATTTAATAATAATATATATTATATATATACATATATTTGAAAATAGACCAAAATGATCTATTTGTTACTGTTGTAACTGCCACGGAAGACCACATCTAAGGTATTAATATAAAAAAAAATGTTAAACTGAGGGTTGCCAGGGAAAGGTGGGTAGGGAGAGGGTGGTTGGGTTATGGACATTGGGGAGGGTATATGCTATGGAGAGTGCTGTGAAGTGTGTAAATCTGGCGATTCACAGACCTGTACCCTTGGGGTAATAATACATTATATGTTAATAAAAAATAAAACATTAAAAAAAACAATGTTATCACAGTGAAAAGTTCTGAGCAATTTATTTTTGGATGATCCCTTAAGGCAAATAACACAGCAGCACCCAAGGAGCATCTGAGTGGGCTAGAACCTCTGACTTGGAATCCCATCAACGTGTTGCATAGCTTAGATTTTGGTTTAGAGAACTGGTTCACCCTGCTTTAGGCAGAGGGTCATACACAGAAAGACAAAAAGTTATAAATTGTTATATGACATTTGCTTCCTCTTCATACCATTAATTTTTTTTCTTTTTGGTCATAAAATAGAAGGAAGAAGTGAAACAACCTGTCTACTATGAGCCTAATTATGATGGTTTAAAAATGAAATTGAGTACGTCCATCATAAAATAAATCATGCAAGGTAGGTAGCGCTGTCCTTTATATAAACATGGAACTGAGGCTTAGAAAGTGAGACAGCAATTTTCTCAAGATCAGAGTCCTTTCCATTATGTAACACTAACTCCAAAATATCAATTACGGATAGCGTTGGTCATGGGACTGGTTCGGACAAATGTTAAATTAAATGCAATGGTGCTTAATAAAACTTAAAACTGGTAATGAGTGCAGTTGACCAGAACTGAATGATTTAAGTTTCTCAAGATTAAGATTTCAGGGTCATTAAATAAAAGTGAATTTCTGAATAAAAGCTTTTTCTTTTGTCTGCTTTGCTAATTAATGTT